>JAYEVD010000853.1:0-179556 GCA_036346405.1 Phyllostachys edulis
TCTCATCATTGCAGAAGAGAAAACTGAGGTTGTATCGAATTAGTCCAATTGAGGATACATCACATATACACAGTGAGTTCAGCTTAGAACATTTCATATTGTTGATGGTTGCATGACTAAGAGCCAACAGTACGTGCTGTGTTTATACATAGATATTTATCTCAAAAATACATATTAGTTTCATAAATAGAACAATTGTACATCTCTGCGTTTCAAAATACTTGCCCAATGTAACATCCTGCTTTCGGTTTTGTAAAGGAGTTTCAAAATTCAATTTGAATTCAAAGTGCAAACCAAATTCTCTCAAAGGTTTCAAATTCCTCCCAAAATCTTTCTTGGGCTTGGCCCAGCCCATCTCTCCCCATTTTCCCTTCCCCTTTTTCTCCCCCTGCCCGAGACGCCTAGGGCACGCTTAGAACGCACGAGAGAGCGCCTGACGCTGAGGCGTGCGTGTTCACGGGCCGCCTCGCTACCGCCTACCATCACCGCCACCGCAGTAGCATCGACTACCATCCAGTCACGAGCCGCTATTTCCACCTTGTGTTGCCCGGATTTCCGCCATCCACTTTTTTCGCCACGCTCACACCGTGTCAGCCTCCCGACCTCACCGACCTTGTACCTCCATCAAAGCCTCCCAATGGCTCCCACCTCCCTTCATGGCTATAAGAGCCTCGCTGCTCACCATCCTCCTTCCACCACTCTCTCTATCAAGAGCAACCGAAGAGCTCAACTCTGCTTTTCTACCGCACCATTTTGACATTTCTTCGCCCGGAGAGCCTCGCCTAATTCGCATCATCGCATGTTCCAGACCCAAGGAACTCCCCATCTCAATTTTTGTGTTGGTCCACGCAAGGCCACCACCATTTCTTCCCATCTTCACCATTTTTGTCACCATCGCCGCCGAGCCTCACAAGATCTCCATCCGACAGTTGCACCAGAGCTCCCCAAGGAGCTCCAGAAAACATCCCTAACCTCACGGCCTTATCCTTCAAATGCTGTGGCCGAAATCCCACAGACGCTTATCTCGCCCGTCGTCTCCGTCACCATCGCCCGACCAACCATCGTCCCTCTCCGTTGACTCTCTTTGCTCTGAGTGAGTCCACTGGATCCCCTAGATGCTCGTGGTGCTCGTTGGTTAGCTTGAAGCGCCACCAAGTAGCATTAGCCATCGTAGCGATAATGCATGCCACCGCTGAACCGCGTCACCTCGTAGTCAGCGAACCTTTGTAGGCCCGTCATCGGTCACTTCAGGATCGCCGAAGCCTCATAGGAACCCTTATTTGGGCATCCAGAACCATCATCACGATCCCTACGCCAAAGGATGTGGCCGCGACGAGGATCGCTGGCGCTCCTCTGTTACTGTTCGAATCGGACAAGCACTTTGCGTAACGTCATTAACGGGCCAAATCTCTATCTTTAGGGTTAATCAATGATTAATTCTTTCGTTTAATTCTTTGCTGAGTTAAAATCTCAGTGTGGGCCCAATGTTAAATTAATGATGTGGATTAATTCCAGTTTTAGGCGAGCCAATGACACGCGGGCCCCATTGCATTAAGTGCACGATTGCGTCGAGCCATGGACTGCTACACGGTCTTGGCGTGGACCGAAGGTCCATACCTTTGCTCAGGAGGACCAAGCTATTGTCTGAAGGACCCCACTGTTAGTGTGAAGATTCTCCTCTCATATTTTCTAGATTTAATTCCAAATTGAACTTTGGCGAGCCGTTCTCCTCATTTTGACTCCAAATTTAATGCAATTTGTTTCTAAAATTTTCTAAATTCAAGATATTTAAGTTGGCGGTGGTTTTGTTCAATTTGAAGTTCATTTGATATATTTTTGTATTTATTTGCTTTGCTTTCGTTTGTTTGTTTGTTTTCGGGTGCAATCGTCAGAATAGAGTTCAAAAGACACGGAGAGTCCCGGTTTGATCAAGCTCAAGACTTTCAAGACCCCTTGCTTTTGAACGAGGCGAGTCAATACTTTGATCATATTGAACCTACATTTGTGCAAATCTATATTTATTTAAAATATCAAATTGTATGCTTAATTCATTATGCAAATATATGTCAAATCTTTAAGGTAGTTACATACCTACTTGATAATTAAATATTATTATACCATCCTTTGGCACTTGAATCACTTAATCCTTGTCACCCTAGAAAATTATGTGGTAACTTTATTTTAGCTATAGGTTGTACTTAAGCCATGCTAGTCTTGCTTAATTACTAGGCATCAATTGCCCTAATCATCATCTTTAAAATTATGAAACTTGTTTTGGGTAGTCATTGGAAGGAAATGACTGTATATTTGAGATAACCTAGTTTTATGCTTCTCAAACCCTAACAACTTGTCGTTACCACATTTGGGCGATGGTATATGATGGTTGGGGCGGATGTAGCACGAGAAATGTTGGTATGTGGTATGTAATTGCCCGAGATGACTTTAAGGACTTAATCCGTGATGACCTCCCAATGTAAAACAATGCAACCACAAGTCTATAATGATGTCGACTGGCTAAATAATTTGTATCCACCGTATGCGAAGTTGTACCATTGGAGTGACCCACGAGTCGTGTCACTTGTGTAAGCCGTCGTGGAGATGGGTCATGTCGTTGGTGTGTTTAGCGGTGGTGCAAGAGGGGTCTAGGTGTAGCCGATCGTTGACGCCAAAAATCAACACACAAGGTCGCAGATAACCGATTGCTTTACTTACGTGAAGCTGCATTTACTAGTTTTCAAGCAAACTAGCAAATGGTATAATTCGCCAATTACTGACGAAGAACCCACGAGCACAACACCTAGGCGGGTTAGTTGTGGTGTTGAGACGGCGGCAATGTCCCGATTAAGGTTCTTGAACCCGCCAGAAGCGAGAAGGATGGAAAAGAAAACGGACCACAGGAAGCTATGATAGAAAAAATAGTAGATGCAAATTGTATTTATTGATTGGTGATGATTTCAATCGCCATGACCCTCTTCTATTCAAAGGGCGGCGTGTCTTAGCCGAAGAGATCGTGATTCCTAAACCCAACAAGATTTACAGATATGATTCGGTTTTACCGCCCCGATTTCTAGACTTTCCAAAACTCGATAAATCTTTCCTATTTAAACACGCAAGTTTCCTTGATGAAGTCTTCGTGGAAGGTCTCGAGGCCTTTGCGGAAAGTCCTCGATGAAAACCGCTACAGATCTCCTAAGAGGTCTTGAACGTTCTCGATGAAACCGCATAGTATTCTTGAGGAGATCTTAGACGGCTTCGATGAAAGTACGTGAACACTCTTGAGGAGGTCTTGGACGGCTCTGATGAAGCCACGTAACGCTCCTAATGAGATCTTGGACGGCCCTGATGAAAACGCATGGATGCCCTTGAGGAAATCCTGAGCGATCCTGATGAAGCTGCAAAGTGCTCTTGAGGAGGTCTTGGGCAGCTCTGATGGAGCCACGTAATACTCCCGGGGAGATCCTGAATGGCCTTAATGAAGCCGTAGCGCTCTTGAGAGATCTTGAACAGGCCTGATGTAGTAGCACAGAACGCTCTTGAAGAGGTCCTGACGGCCTACGATGAAGCTGCCAGAGCGCCTCCCTGAGAGGTCTTGATGGCCCCTGATGGAAGGCGCGCGAATGCTCCTAAGGAGGTCCGGACGGCCCTAATGAAGCCGCCAGAGCGCCTCCCGAGAAGTCTTGAGCGGCCCCGATGAAGGTGCGCGAGTGCTCCTGAGGAGGTCTAGGGCGGCTCTGATGAGGGCACGCGAGTGTCCCTGGGAGGTCTCAGACGGCCTTGATGAAGCCACGTGAGCTCCTGTGAAGATGTCCTGGGCGGCTCTGATGAAGGCGCGCAAGTGCTCCTAGGGAGGTCTTGGGCGGCCCTGATGAAGCCACGTGAGCGCCCTTGAGGAGGTCCTGGACGGCCCTGATGAAGCCGCGTAGCACTCCCGAGGAGGTTCTGGACGGCCCTGATGAAGCCGCGTAGCACTCCCGAGGAGGTCCTGAGCGGTCCTGATGGAGACACGCAAGTGCTCCTGAGGAGGTCCTGGACGACCCTGATGAAGCCGCGTAGTGCTCCTGAGGAGGTCTTGGATGGCCATGATGAAGGCGCGCGAACGCTCTTGGATAGCCCTGATGAAGCCGCGTAGCGCTCCTCAGGAGGTCTTGGATGGCCCTGATGAAGGCGCGCGAACACTCCTGAGGAGGTCCTGGACAGCCCTGATGAAGCCACGTAATGCTCCCGAGGAAGTCTTTTGCGGCCCTGATGAAGGCGCGTGAGTGCTCTTGAGGAGGTCTTGGACGGCTTTGATGAAGCCTTGTGAGCTCCCGTGAAGAGGTCTTGGGCGGCTCTGATGAAGGCGCGCAAGTGCTCCTAGGGAGGTCTTGGGCGGCTCTGATGAAACCACGTGAACGCTCCTGGGGAGATCCTGGCCTCGCTTTTCCTTGTCCTCACAACCTGCTGCTTTGCAAAGACCACCTCTGGGATGTTCTACAAGGACCACCTTTTTGAGCCATGACCTCCTATTTTGTGAAGATCACCCTTTTGGTCATTTTGCAAAGACCACCCTCCAGATCCTCCTAAAAGGTCTTTGTTGATATTTTCCAGGATCACCTAGGGCGTCCTCTAAGACCTCCTAGGAGGTCTTTGGAGAGGCCGTCCAGGACCTCTCAGGAGGATTTTGAGGAGATCGTATAGGACCTCTCAGGCTGTTCACTGAGGTGCTGTAGCGAGGAGGTCTTCTGAAGTACTATAGCTCTAAGTACTGTTCACCTAGGAGGTCTTCTGAAGTACTATTGCTCTGAGCACTGCTCACTGTGGCTTTATGAAGGACGAGGTCTTCCAAGATTATAGCGAGGAGGTCTTCCAAGATCGTGGTCTCTGAGAGGTTTGTCCAAGATCACCTAGGATGTCCCTTAGGACCTCCAAGGAGGTTTTTGAAGAGGTCGCCCAGACCTCTCAAGTGGATTTGAAGCCAGACCTCCCCAGAGGTCTTTGAAGAGGTCGCCCAGTCCTCTCGGGTGGATTTTAAAGCCGGGACCTCCCAGAGGTCTTTGAAGCTATTCCACCTTCCGATTCAAACAAAATATTAGTTGAATCAATGTAGTTTTAGGCTCTTACCATTGAACCAATCAAGATTGCAATGACCAACATAGATGCCAAATCTTGTCATCAACACGCACGTTAACCACCCTTAGATGAAACCTTAGCGGGTGTAACATACACTAGGGGATGCATTGTAAATGCCTTGTGATGATCTCTTTGACTCACACGCTCACGAAGACATGTGGAGTACAACAAGATAATTATCTCCTGTGGGTAAAGTGTACATCTCGAAGCATAAACTGCTTCGAACATCGTGCCTCACTTGGTCAAAGGTGCATGGGAACTTACTCGAGTTAGTTCTATTTTAAAAACCTTTGTGAGTGGGATGAAAACTCGTCAGGTGGATGTAACCCTAATTTTGGATTTTTTTTTTCCTAGGTGGATGTAACCCAGTGTTGTTAATTGGGTGGAGGTAACCCTAGTAATCAAAATTAAGCATATGGTGGTTGGAACCATGTAATAGGCGGATGGAACCTGCACCGTTATAAATATTGCACAACTTCTCTCTTTAATAAAATGTGATTTGGTTAAAATGCTAAGTTATAGGAATTTCTAATTATTGTAATTAAAAATATTGCTTTTAGCAAATAAAAGAACCTAACCATCCTTGTCAAAGCTTTGCATGTATAATTATTGCATTCAGGTGTTGGCTCATGAGCACTGTTGCTTGTGCTCACTCGCTCTCCCTCAATCCTCGTGGTCGTGGACAAAGGACACTATGCATTTTACGAGGATCCGTGGTTGATGGCCAAGAAGTTGGTGGAGATTATTTTAGTCTCTACTAGTCTAGGTCTCACCCCTGTCTAACCGGCTAAGTCGGTGCTTACATGCACCAATATTATCCAAGTGTTTGGGTAATATTGGTCGCACATGTGTTACTATCCTAGTCGCGTTCTATGGCGAGATGTGCCTTACCCCTTTTGCTTCTCCCACCGCTTCCACTTTTATGTAATGTATCCATTTGGCCCGACCACCAATTGTAAACTTGACCCATGCGTCTATGTGAACTCGATATTTGTATTTAATGTATGGTACGGTTTACGTCCGTATGAAATGATTCAGTTGATGTACCTATGAGCACTATCTACCGATCTAGAGAATAGTACAAAGGATTCACAGAGAATTCTAGATTGGCTAAATCCGGGTCCGACAGAGCTGGTATCAGAGCATATGATTGTAGGAACCTTATTAGACTAGTCGTGCCTAAGGACTTGAGTCTTATTTTAAAAGTAACAAAAGCTTTGGCCAAAAGTATAGTGTAATTATTACTCCTACTCATCACTCATAGTTCTTTACTTACCTTTTACCTCACTTGTGATTTTACCTTTTTTTTTCTCTCTCTCTCTTGTTCAAAATTTGTAGATGGCGGATCATCTTCCGAGGCCCCTGGGATTTCTTCTCTCATGACGAGGATTTTGGAGAGTTTGTGGCTATCTTCCGAGAGCCTCAGGGATTTCTTCTCCCACGACGAGGATTTTGGAGAGTTTGTGGCTATCTCCTCAGAACCTCATGCAAGATCTAGGCTATTGCCACCAGCCCATCTTCAAGGGCCAAAGACCCGGATCATGGACCAGAGTCTTGGTCAATGGAGGTTTTCCTTTACACAAGGGAAGGGAATTCATCTCCACACCTTCAGGACCGAAAGCATCCCAGAGCTACGCCATAGATGTTGTCCAGACGTGGCGCTGCTTTGCATCGGCTCACCTGTGCTAAATGCACGAGGACACTCGCCGAGGTCGCCATCCTCGCTTTACTGCCTCTCCGTGAGGAGAGCGCTACCATGAGATCTTCGATGTTAGGGAGGATCGACCCATGCCTCGGTCACACCAGTTCACTCACCCAAGCCATGGCGCCTAGTCTCAGAAGCGCCTGTGGAGGAGATGGGACAACTCTTGATGCTTCTCACCACCACCACTTACTCATCGACACCCTCCGTGATCCAAACTCATCGTGTGACACAACCTCTTAGTTGTGGTGCAGAGAGGATCGCCACTGCTGCAAAGTTAGAGCAGAACACAATGGCCGCCGTGATCTACGCTCCAGCCTCCTGCACCCACCGTCATCCCTAGCAACCCGTGCCAACCAAACCCTATGGACCTCTCAGATCAAGCTCACAAACCAGGTAAGAGCTGATGACGCCCTAGTCTACCGCCCATCATCAACATCGGAGACTCGAGCCGAGGAGACAGCTTTTCCTGCTCGCCCCTGCTCCCGGTCCCCAGCCTCCAGCCATAGTTGTTCCAGCTTCCCCGCCCCTAGGCAACTATACCACATGTGGTGTTCAAGACCGATGGAGAAGTAGTCAGTTTAGTTAGGTTAGCTAGCGTGCTTGCTAGGGCAATCTTTTGAGTTGCAAGCACTTTTTCTTTCTTTTGTCCTATTTCTTTCTTTTGTCCTAGTTTAGTAGTCGACTTTTTCTTTTTTTTCTTTCTCGAGCTAGTCCGTGATGAAGGACACGTCACGCGCCGATGCCGAGGTACAGCGCGATCTCCTCCACCGCCTTGGATTTGGTGTAGTCGAGCGCCATCCAGCACGGCCTTGCCCACGCTCACCGCCGTCGCCTGCATGCCCGCTATCTTGCTTTCCTCGTTCTCAAGCTCTGGTTTGAGAGGTTGGACTGTGTTGTGATTGAAGCAATTGAATGTACGTGCGTACTAGTTAGTTATGATGTTGGGGGACATGCATGTACTCAAAAGAAGCAGAGTAATTTAGCTTTTCTTTAATCAGCTATAGTCACCATTGATGGCCTCTTTTGGCTTTATTAATTACAGTGAGAGCATTCGATGCTTGCTGCAATGTCTGGAGAAAAGCAAAACACTCCTCTTTTTCATTGGAGTGAGGAGATATGGAGCTGTTGGTTTTTTTGCAGGTCAGGCATCTGCTTTAGGCTTTTGTCGATCGAAATGGGAGGCCTGGCATTCCATCTTCCTTTCCCGCCAAGGCCTGGAGTATGGATGGAACCAGATCATCCTCTTGCCTTCAGTATCAACACGTCACTACATGTAACTCCCAGATAAAACACTGATGTTGTATCGAATAAGTCCAATTGAAGATACAGAGTAAGTTCATCTTAGAACAAATCATATTGTTCATAGATGCATAGCGGATAACCAAATAGTGCGAGCAGTGTTTTCACATAGATATTTGCCTAGATATTTATCTCGTAATACATATTTGTTGTGGACGTTGCGGAGGAAGGCTAGAATGGCTTGGCTTGAAAGCATTTGGGTTTCAAAAGGAGATTGGACTATAGATTGGGATTAGAGATTTTAGATAGGAGCATTGGACGACTGTACTTGTTCCCTAAGAAACTCTATCTCTAACAATCCAATCTAACTCAAAACTCTTATCAGCCTGCTATGCTTCACAATATGTATGAAGCATTTGCTTTGAAACATTTACATACTTTTACATTCCTGTTAAGGATGAATTCAGTCGTCAATTCGTCGTACATTTGTGTTCCTTCTGTATACAAATATGTTCTTTTTTAACAAGGTGTTAAGTAGAAAGCAATAAAGAAGCGACGTTGCGAGGGGTCCATATATAAAGATGGTAACGTAATACAGGATTTTTTTTGTCGGACGTGAATTTAGTCAATCCAGAATCCTCTGTGAAGCCACTGCACTATTCACTGGATCAGTAGATAGTGCTCACAGATACATCACTGAATCATTTCATACAGGATGTAAACTATATCATTCATTTATTACAACACATCAGAGTCAAGTAGACTGCATCGGGTCGAGTTTTACAGTAGGGCCGATCATGCCAAATGGTATAATAATACTAAAGTATCAAATTGGTATTTAACTACCTTAAGATTTGAGATACATTTGCATAATCAATTTAGCATGCAATTTGGTATTTTAAAATATTATAAATTTGCATAAAATGTGGGTTCAATATGATTAAAGTATTGACTCACCTGGGTCAAAGGCAAGGGGGCCTTAAAAGTCTTAAGCTTGATCAAACTGGGTCAAGTTCCAAGACCTTTGAACTCTATTCTGACGATCGATCGGAAAAAGAGCAAGCAGACAAGCAAAGCAAATAAATATCAAATAAATATCAAATGAACTTCAAATTGAACAAAGCTACTTCCATTAGAAATATCTTGAAATTAGAAAATTTTAGAAATAATTTCATTAAATTTGGAGTTGAAATGAGTGAGAACTGCTCTCTGAAGTTTACTTTTTGAATTAAATCCAGAAAAGACAGAGGAGAAAGAGAATGTGGATATCATGGGGATATACTCATGATCTTAGGTGATGAGACAATTGGCAATAGTATTTGAGTTTTGTTGAATTTCGAGTTTTCAAAGAATATCAAGATTTTCAGAGAACCGGCGCTTAAAGGGCTAAGACGATCATAAGTTGTGTGGCGGTAGTACCGATCACGGTTATACCGATTGGTAGATGGCGGTAGCTTATTTCAAGAGAAGTTGTTTTGGGAGTTCGGTCTTCATTGGAAATCGGAATGACAAGTGATTATTGGAGCTGATTTAATCAAGATCGGTAGTCTTCTTTGGTAACACTGCGGTTGTAACCGATTGTGTTGGGATTGTCACCATTTTGGAGTTTTGGCTTTGGGATAGGTCATATCCATGTTTATCGTTGTGTAAGTGTTGCATATTGCATGTTTTGAGCTAACGTGGATCAAGTTGTGAAGAACTTATTCGAAGACGATTTCTTGGTCTATTGTCAGGCAAGTGTGATGTAACATCTCAAATGTATAATTAGGGTTATTCAAGTATAATTATATGTGTAGAAATTAAAACTTTTCTCACATCTTGAAAACCCTAATCTCTCATGTAATTCTTGTCCAAGAGTTGTGTAATCCAAAACACAACGCTCTTGTTGACCAAAAGTCAAATTCATTTTTCCAATTGTCTAAATCTAGTGTCAAACATTTGAAAATATTTTCCTTGGTCCTAAAGTTGATGTGGGACCCTTTGAAAAATATCACAAGTTGTAAAACTAGTTTGATAAATTTTGGAGGTAAAACAATCCTTTAAACAACCTTAATGAATTTCCTGAGAAAAATACATTGCATAATAACCTCTGGAAATTTTATGCAAGGTTAATCCCATTGTCAACAAGCTCCTGTAAAATTTCATGAATTTTGGAGTGGAATTGCTATCCCAAACAATTTTGCAAAGTCTCATTTGTTAGAAATTAAACTTAAAACTTGGCACTATTCCTTGGGGTGAGCCAGATTCAAACCCGTCAAGCCCAACCCCATCTCGACCTCCTCTCCACCTTGATTAGGTCGCAGCCGTTGATTTACATCCAACCGCCACGACCTCCTCCATGATCAACACCGCAAAGGCTTTCCCACCTCATCGTCATAGCCGTTGGATCAAAGATCCACGGCCATGACCTCCCTCATGTGTAAAACCGCCCCGACCTCCCTTGTTATCAAACCTCAAAAAAATCACCTTCCACCTTGGCGAGGTCATAGGCATGGATTTACATCCAACCGCTCCCGACCTCCCTCACCGTTAAGCTAAGCAAACTTCCCACCTACATGAGGTCACACCGTGGATTAAAATCCACGGCCACGACCTCCTCCTTGTCTTATGCGATCGATCTCCTCACAAGACGTGAGGTCGTTGCCCTTAGATCTAAATCTAAAGGCCATGACCTCCCTTGTGTGTTGTGCAAGCTCAGACCTCCCTGCCTTGATCACCACCGTTGATCCAAATCCAAAGGTCTTGACCTCCCTCGCTTCACGCAAAGCCTCGAGACCTCCCTTTGGTTGTGTGCCCTTGATTTAAATCCAAAGGCCATGACCTCCCCTCATGTTCTTAAGCTCATGTGCGGTTAAGACCTCACGGAGGTCCTTGCGTTGGATGGAAATCCAACGCTTTGGACCTCTGCTCCATTTTCCCACGGCGCTTACACATTAAGGAAATCGGAGGGCCACGACCTCCCCATCCTTGATCGTGTGGCTGGACCTCCTCCCATCCTTTGGTATAACGGTTCAAAATTGTCATCCGATGGCAGGACCTCTCCTGTGTTTTATCCAACGGTCATAAGGACCTCCCCTGTTCTTCTCCTTCCTCATGGCGCGCACAGCTCGAAAGTGGAGGTTAATGCACGCCTTTGCCACTAGGTACCTTTATCACTTTTCTTGACCAAGATTTAATGCAGTCACCTTCCGCTTCTCTCGTCAGTGGCTCAGTTCAGACCTTGTCAATCTCATGTCCTTGCCACCCCATGGACCAACCGTGGGCTAAGCTCACCATGGAGCTTAGCCCCACTCATAACCTTCACCCCAGCTATAAGTTATCCCTTGAATCCTCCTTGGCTTCCTTTGCACACAATTGATCTCGGCCTTGCACTTTGTGCGTGGTCGAGCTCCTCATCCAGCACTCTCCATTCTCCCACAGCCCATTGTCGAGCTTGGAGCTCCTCGGTGGCAAAAGGGTTCCAGTGGCCTCTTCCTCCCTCTCTCTTGTTTCTATCTGGGCCTTTCTCCTCTCATGACCTCAACCCTAACTTCCTTTGGTTGGGGCATTTGCAGAGGTGGCCTAGTGGAGCTTGAAGCTTGGAGTTGAAGGTTGACTTGAAGCGGTGGAGCTCCCGCCTTCTCCAACTCAAAGCCGCCACCATCTATCGACCTCATCGGCATCTTTAGGACCTCCTGTAACTCCTGGTAATCCCTTAGATCTTTGGGCACCCGCTGAATGCATGTTATGAGCTTTTCAGGCACTGCGCTCGAATGTCGAATGAGCTGCTTTTTGCATTTTCGTATTTTGGCCGTAGGGTCATCTCGGTCCTCTCGGGCTCGCTGGCGATTAAGGCCGCTGTCGCCGCCGAGAGTGAGCCCATGGTGTGCGCAACAATATTGCGCACGGGGATGTCTTTTTGTTGTCGCCATGAGGTCCGCATCGCCGCAACAACCACTTTTGAGCTCGGATTTTGTCGGATGTCCCGAGCGTGTCATCGTCGCTTTTAGGACGAGAGATTCACCGCTTTATTGCCCAATCATTGCAATCATGGGGTTAGCGTTAAATGCCATTAACCCCGCTCTTTTGCGCAAGACTTAAAACCTCCCTGCAGGACCTTCTTGTGTCCGCCGCAATAACTCCATGTCTGCTGCTTGTAGTGCGCGCGTGAGTTAGGGCGGGGTGGGACATCCGGACCTCCTCGAAGAGATCTGGAGCGCCCAAGACCTCTTGCGCGATCGTGGCCGCCTGCACCTCCTTGGAGGTGCTGTGACGTTAGATCTCTGCGTGGGACCTCCTCAAGGTCATCTCACCGTTGAGGACCTTCCTTTAGATCTGGTCCGCAGGACCTCCTCCCATGTTGTGGTTCGTTGATTCACCATCAACGGCCATGACCTCCTCGTCTCAAGCTTTTGCGTTGTTAGGAGGTCCGAACCTCTGGACCTCACGAGCTGCTGGTGCAGCATTCTCTCGGGAGGTCTCGAGCCGTTAGATCTATGATCTGTGGCTCACGCCCTCCCCCTGCTGTGTGTTTTTTAAGAAATTCCATTGAAGTCTTAATTATAAGCAGAATAAGGTATAAACTTTAGAATTCCATATCTTTTTCATTTTAAATCCTATTGGGGTCATTCAAATTGGGTTAGCTCTGTCTTGAACTTGACTTTAATCCAAAAATGATTGTAAGTTGAGTTCAACTCCAGAGCACAGTTTTGCCATTAGATTTTGAAACCAACTTTAAATATACACTTAAATCAATGCTTAACTTGTAAAATACATAACTAATGCTCTGTGGATTATTTTTGAGTGAGACCAACCTTGTTGGTTTCCCCTAATAATGAACTCACTGTGAAAATTAGTTTTGAGCATGTTGCTGTTATAGAAATGAGGACTTGTGCATTATAATTTTGTTCAAGTTCTTGTTTTGAAAAATTTGTAGAGAGTGCATAATAGCTCCAAATGAGGTGAACTCAATTGTGTTATTCATCTCATGAGGTGCTGGTTTTACAGTAAAAATTTCAGTATCACCACCTTTCTAGAAAATGTTGTCTCATAATTAAATTAGTGAATAGTGCAGTTTGGTATTTTAGGGCTGAGCAGAATTGTTTTGCTCATAACTTTTGCATTGAGAATCCAAATCAATTGGTTCTTGTTGAAAAATTCCCTAAAAATCACCCTCTTGCTTCTGTAGAAAATTCAGAGAATTTGGAGTTCGTTTGTTGTGCTGTCTTTGTTGTTTTTCGTCGTTTTATCGGTTCTTTATCGCTTTTCCGTTAGGGCCGACATTTGTGGCGATCCCGAGAGTGACCCTCCGCAACAAATTGACCAGCAACAGCAAGGCAAGCAGTTTGATCATATCCCCTCTAACGCCCCATTACTTTAAAGGTTAATATATTGTTTTACTTCTATGTATGCATGCTACTTTGTGTTAAATGTCGCTAGCAAGCCTATAGTTGCATAATCTGTAGGAATTGTTTATCCTCTACTACCATGAGCCTAGGTTATTTGCTGTGGTTTGAGCTCGATGGATGAGCTCTTATCACTTAGTAGTTTCGATTTAAATTGCTTAGACATGCTTAGTAACGATAGAATGGGCGATCATCGACTTAGTCGATGGTCTTGATCACTCAAAACTGGTTATTACTCCTATATGTCCAGCACTTGTGCTTTGTTTAATTTGTAAAATCAAAAACTAAAATAAAAGATTGATTTAGACTTGGGCATATTGGATGAATGGTGTGGTTTTTGGAATGTGGTGGTATGCCTGGGTCCCTAAGGACCGAGTACTTGGGTCACTAAGCCAAGCGATTTTATGTGCTAACCACACGAGGGGCATATGGAACCCCTCTTGACTAAGTACTTTGGGCGGTGTTAATTGGGTCGCTCGGTTGATGTGTTTTAAAGATAAAATGTGTGTGTGATGGGAGGAGCATTAGCTTCCTGTAGGTTGTGTGATGTCTCCTTCTCCCGTGGGTTGTGCGACTAATTAGCATTGTCCATTGGAAATGTCTCAGAGGACTTAGCGTCTTGCAAGATACCAAAGGTAGTGTGCCTAAAGGAAAGGCGATCTGGCGTGTGGGTACATTGGTACACCCTATGAGGATAAAACTATTGAATAGCCTCGCCCTAGGTTATGGACATGCTTGGTAAGGTCGTTCAAGACTAGACTACAACCTTTAATTAAAACTTGACATGGTTGGTATGAACGGGAGTTCATACTATTGTTGTGGTGACTTGGGTTAGTCCTTCTAGGTTGTTATTGTTGTTGTTACTATGTTACTATCTCATTGTTATTTCAACAATTAAAATGCTTTGCCAAAATTGCCTTCAATCTATTATGTTATTGCAAATGAAACTTGCTTTATGCTAAAATGAGTCCAAAGCCTCATCCACTTAAATAAAGCTTGCATGTAGCTATTTATAGTTCCGTTATCTCACACGTAAGTCTTGCGGAGTACTTTATGTACTCATCGCGTGGTTGTGGTATTTTGTGGCTTTTGTTGCAAAGGAAGAAGGAGAGCTCCAAGAGCCTCTCTTTTGTGCTACGTGTTGCTTGACTTCTTGACGACTAGCTTGGCGGTCCGGTCAGATGCCTAGGGGTTAAGGCACACTGATTGGCTTTGTGTTATAGCCATCTTTATGGCACTTTTGCTTCCGCTGTTGTCTCTTTAGAATGGTTGCTATTTGGCCTAAAGGCCCCTCTTTTGTAATAACCTATTCCTTAGTAATATTAACTTCGGTTTGTTGCTTATGTACTCGTGTTGTATGGAATTGATACATTCTTTTGTTGTGAGGTATGTATCTTGCATGCGGGAGTATATCTCTCGAGACTGGTTTATTTGGTTGATAATACTAGGGTCAATTGGATGACTAAGTATTATGAGCTTAATAAATCCGGTGCTCACAAAAGTTGGTATCGAGCTATCTTGACGTAAGTAACGCAAGCTTGGTCGTTTTAGGATATTTTGAAAATCTAATTTCAAAGTATCAAATGAGTTTTGAAAGCTTAAGAAAACTCTCACATTTTACTCCTCATCTATCTTAGCTTTCTCTTCTCATCTCGCTCTAATTTGAGTTTTAAAAGTTGTTTTCCTCTCTTCCTTCTATAAAATAGTTGTTATCGATTAATGGGGTTTTGGAGAATCAATGAGTTTGGCAAATTGAAGTGTTAGCTGCCCATCTACAAGGTTTTGAAGCTTCTGGAATGGCCAATTTCGACTGGAAGCTTGGATGCAAAATCTGGACAGCAAGCGTCAATTTCCGGACAGCAAGCTCAAAGGTCCCAATTAGGGTAGAGAATGATAGATTAAATCAACTAAAACTTGTGGGAATAAAAGGGTAAGATGTGATACTAGTTAGCTAAGTATCTAACACTTATTTCGCTGCATTAACCTTGCTCTCTAATAGTTTTAGATCTCATCTTACAATCTGATTTTTAATCTTCTCGATCAATTACTCGTTCATTCAATACGGGTTAGTTGAGTTGAGAAGTTGAGCCTTGCTTTTGGTGTTTCTTGGCTGTTTTTAGAGTCTTTTAGAAGCTTCTAAAGTTGATTTACTCGCTGTTTTGGCTTTCATTTAGGGTGATGCCCCATTCCCCTAGTCGTTAGCTTTGCTTCCTTTAAAGGCTTTGTTTTTCGAGTCTAGTTGCTAACCAAAATTTCTTGTATGAGGATGGCGGGGACTTGTAGCGGCCAAGGCGATCAGTGGTCCGGACGAGGAGCTTCCTCCTCCGACCATGGCCGAGGTTCTTCTTCGATCGGCGCAACGCTGCTGGATGAAAGGAGTTCTCTATGGACATCATCGCGCAACACCACTTGCACTTACCGGAGCTTGGGATCGGGCAAGGGAACGCCCATCGGCCGCGTGGAGGACTCGCGGAGTTTCTTCGTACTCAGCCTCCTACCTTTTCCGGCCCGAGGACCCGTTGGATCGGACGATTGGCCGTCTGTGGAGCGGAAGCTCTGCATCGCCTTGATGCCAGGAGCACGAGAAGGCGCTGATGTCAGATCGCACCGGTGGAGGGTGCGGCTTTGTCATGGTGGGAGAGTTTTTCGCCATGCAGCCCGCAGACCACACCGTCTCTTGGGAGGAGTTTCGTCTTGCCTTCGGTCGGGCTCACATCCTGCGCCGGCTTGATGGAGATCAAGAGCGGTGAGTTTCTTGCGCTCAAGCAAGGGCATAGCTCGATCATGGAGTATGTCTACGAAGTTCAACCATCTAGCTCGTTATGCCCTCGAGGATGTGGCCACCGATATGGCTAGCGGTGCCAAGTTCAGCGTGGCTTGTCCGAGGAGTCAAGGACAAGCTATCCATTGTCGACTTTCTCGATTTTCAGACCTTGGTTGACAAGGCCATCGCCGCCGAGCATGCGGCTCGAGAGCTTATGGACTCGCATAGCGCAAGTGGGAGGCCCAAAGTCATCCAGGCAGTTCCTCCGTCCCGCTTGGGCAGCCTCTGGGTACCGGTCGATCTTGGCGCCCGAGGTTACGCCCTATTCCTCATTCATCATGAGCCATGTCTCGATCCGTGCACTGCGAGTCAAGAGCGGCCTCAAGAACTCATTTCTTTGGGGTCACATGCTTCTCTTGCAAACGGTAAGGGCCATTATGCAAATAATTGCCCTAAGAAAACGAAGAGCGCCCCTTGTCCTAATGGAGGACGCGGGCCAGAGGTGGTGCATCTCGGGACGAGAAGATCGTCCGGCTACCCAAGGCGTGGGTAGTGGTCGGCGTCCAACGCCATCGCAGAGGAGGCTCGGGAGGCACCCGACGTCGTGCTAGGTACACTTTTCGTTAACTCTCACCCTCGCCATTGTCTTGTTTGATTCAGAGCATCTCATTCCTTTGTTTGAGTCTTTTTTCCGCTGTTGGAGAGCTTCTTTTCTCTCCATTGTCGGTCCCGCTACTCATTCGCTCTCTGGTTCGGAGTTGAGAGCTGAATCGGAGTGTAGGATGTTCCTATCGAGATCGGCGAGGGTTCTTAGCAAACCTTATCCTTCTCCATTCAGCGAGTCTTGATGTGATTCTTGGCATGGATTGGTTGTCCCGGCACATGGGGCAAATCGATTGCGCCAGAAGCTCATCTCTATCTAGTCCCTCGGTGGCGAGGTGTTCTTTTAGCGAGCGGTCGCTAGATCCGCATCTCTTCGCTTGAAGCGAAGCCCGCTCTAGATATTAGCGAAGTCCCAACAGTTTGTGACTTTGTTGATGTCTTTCCCGCAGATCTTCAAGAATGCCACCCGTTCGAGACCTCGAGTTTGTCATTGAGTTGGCTCTGTACGCCCCTATCTCAAAGAGGCCTTATCGGATGCCACCGAGCGAGTTGGTGGAGTTGAAGAAGCGATTAAGTGAGCTGCAAGAGAAGGGTTTCATCCGCCTCTAGCTCATCTCCTTGGGT
Organism: Phyllostachys edulis; assembly: GCA_036346405.1. Lineage (NCBI taxonomy): Eukaryota > Viridiplantae > Streptophyta > Magnoliopsida > Poales > Poaceae > Phyllostachys > Phyllostachys edulis. The sequence continues at coordinate 17,429 of JAYEVD010000853.1, forward strand.
TTGTCCGGCAATCTTCGTGAAAGAAGAAGGATTTGGTACTACGCATGTCCGTTGATTACCGCCACTTAATGAAGTGATGATAAGAACAAGTATCCATTGCCCGCATTGACGATCTCTTCGATCAATTAACCGGAGCTCGAGTTTTCTCCAAGATTGATTTGAGAGTGGGATATCATCGTTCGGATTCGACCGAGGATATTCCAAAGACGATGTTCTCTACTACGTCACGGCTTGTACGAGTACACCGTCATGTCATTCGGCTTAACCAATGCTCTCGCCTTTGTTCATGAACCTCATGAATTCGGTATTCATGGAGTATTTGGATAAGTTTGTCGTGGTCTTCATCGATGATATTCTTATCTACTCCAAGAACGATGAGGAACATACCGAGCATCTAAAGCTTGTGTTGAGCAAGGCTGCGAGCACCACCAGTCTGTGAAGTTCAAACAAGTGTGCATTCGGTTGAAGGAAGTGTCTTTCTTAGGCCACGTTCTTTCAAAGGCGAGGCGTGGCCGTTGACCCTAACAAGGTCGGCGATGTTCTTTCATGGAGTCACTGCTTGGTCACCGATGTACGGAGTTTTCTCGGTTTAGCGGGATATTATCGCCGCTTATCGAGAACTTCTCCAAAATCGCTGAAGCCAATGACGGAGTTGCTCAAGAAGGACAAGAAGTTCGTGTGGTCCGTGAGTGTGAGGAAAGTTTCCAATACTCAAAAGCGTTTGACCACCGCCTCCGTTCTTGTTCTTCCCGATATCCATCGAAGCTTCGATATCTTTTGCGATGCTTCTCGTCGAGGCCTCGGTTGTGTCCTTATGCAAGAAGGCAAGGTAGTGGCCTATGCATCAAGGCAATTGAGACCTCATGAGCTCAACTATCCTACCCATGATTTGGAGTTAGCTGCGTGATTCATGCACTTAAGATCTGGCGACATTACCTAATTGGTAATCATTGTGAAGTGTATTCGGATCACAAAAGCTTAAAGTACTTGTTCACACGGCTGACTGAACCTCGGGCAAAGGAGATGGTTGGAGTTGATCAAGGACTATGATGTGGGTATTCACTACCATCAGGGCAAGGCTAATGTCGCTTCGATGCGCTTTAGTCGCAGCGCATTGCAATGCCTTGTTGACCGAGGAGCTTGACCCGCTCTTTCCGAAGAATTTCAGCGTCTCAACTTGAGTTTAGTGAGCATGGTTCTCTCGCCGCCTTGGTTGTGCAACCAACCTTGGTGGATCGGATCAAGTCCGCAAAGCGATCGGATGTTGGAGTGAGCCACATTAAGGCAAATGTCAAGAGCGGAACGACCAAGTGCTTCTCGAGGATGAGCATGGTGTTGTGAGGTTCGCAACGCCTTTGTGGTTCCAAAGGACATGGAGTTGCGGAATTTGATCCTCCATGAAGCCCATGATTCGCCTTTATCCATTCATCCGGGGCCACAAAGATGTATCAAGATCTCCGCCGGAGATTTTGGTGGACCCGAATGAAGAGGAGATCGCGAAGTTCGTTGTCGAAGCGCGACGTGTGTGTCGTGTCAAGGCCGAGCATCGCGTCGGCAGATCGCTGCTCAAACCTTTGCCGGTTCTGAGTGGAAGTGGGATTCGATCGGAATGGATTTCATCACGGTCTACCCGTCCTCGAAGAAATGATGCCATTTGGGTCGTCATCGATCGATTGACTAAGGTGGCACATTTCCTTCCGTCAAGACTAACCTTCGTAGGTCTTTGGCGGAACTCTATATCGCCCAAGATCGTGAGTTTGCACGGTGTCAAGACGATTGTGTCGGATCGTGGATCCCTTTTCACGTCTTCATTTTTGGCATAGCTTGCAAGAAGCTATGGGAACTCGTCTTGCTTTCAAGACGGCATTTCACCCCAAAGCGATGGTCGACCGAGAGGGTCAACCAAGTTTTGGAAGACATGCTTCAGTGCTTGTGTCCTTTCATATGGGAAGCATTGGGAGAAATGCTTGCCATTCGGCCGAAGTTTTCTTATAACAACAAGCTTTTCAGCCGGTCTCGGCATGGCACCTTTTGAGGCCTTATCACGGGAGAAAGTGTAGAACCCGTTGAGCTGGTCGAGACGGTGAAACCTCTCTTTGGCCGGACTCAATTAATGAGGCCGAGCGCCAAGTCCAAATTTTATTCGTGGGCGTGCTGCGCATAGCTCAATCGAGCAAAAGAGCTATGCGGATCGCCATCGGCGTGAGTTGCGTTTTGAGCCTAATGACTTTGTTTATCTCAAAGTCTCTCCTTTGAAGGGCCATCAACGTTTGGCGTCAAGGGCAAGTTGGCTCCTCGATATATCGGTCCCTACCGCGTTATCGAGAAGAAAAGAGAATTGCCTATAAGTTGGAGTTGCCGGCTGCACTTGAGGGGGTACATGATGTTTTCCATGTGTCCCAACTTAAGAAGTGCCTCCGTGTTCCAAGCGAGGAAGCTCGTTGGAAACCCTCGATGTCTAGGAAGATTTGACCTATCGCGAGCACCCTGTTGGCGTGCTCGATGAGTCGAGCGAAGGACAAGGAATAAGACCATCAAGTTCCTTAAAGTTCGTTGGTCGAACCATTACGAGGATGAGGCTACTTGGGAAAGAGAAGATCGTCTGCGCGGACTATCCATCTTTCTTTATCGAGTGAGCCAAATCTCGGGACGAGATTTTTGTAAGGGGAGATTTTGTAACATCCCAAATGTATAATTAGGGTTATTCAAGTATAATTATATGTGTAGAAATTAAAACTTTTTCTCACATCTTGAAAACCCCAAATCTCTCATGTAATTCTTGTCCAAGAGTTGTGTAATCCAAAACACAACGCTCTTGTTGACCAAAAGTCAAATTCATTTTCCAATTGTCTAAATCTGGTGTCAAACATTTGAAAATATTTTCCTTGGTCCTAAAGTTGATGTGGGACCCCTCTGAAAAATATCACAAGTTGTAAAACTAGTTTGATAAATTTTGGAGGTAAAACAATCCTTTAAACAACCTTAATGAATTTCCTGAGAAAATGCATTGCATAATAACCTCTGGAAATTTTATGCAAGGTTAATCTCATTGTCAACAAGCTCCTGTAAAATTTCATGAATTTTGGAGTGGAATTGCTATCCCAAACAATTTTGCAAAGTCTCATTTGTTAGAAATTAAACTTAAAACTTGGCACTATTCCTTGGGCTGAGCCGTATTCAAACCCGGTCAAGCCCAACCCCATCTGACCTCCTCTCCACCTTGATCAGGTCGCAGTGTTGGATTTACATCCAACCGCCACGACCTCCTCATGTCAACACCGCAAAGGCTTTCCCACCTCATCAGGTCATAGCCGTTGGATCAAAGATCCACGGTCATGACCTACCCTGTGTGTAAAACCGGCCCTGACCTCCCCTTGTTATCAAACCTCAAAAAAAAAACCACCTTCCACCTTGGCGAGGTCATAGCTGTTGGATTTACATCCAATCGCTCCTGACCTCCCCTCACTGTTAAGCTAAGCAAACTTCCCACCTACATGAGGTCACAGCCGTGGGGTTAAAAATCCACGGTCACGACCTCCTCCTTGTCTTATGCGCATCAGATCTCCCCGCGCACGTGAGGTCGTTGCCCTTAGATCTAAATCTAAAGGCCATGACCTCCCTTGTGTGTTGTGCAAGCTCAGGACCTCCCCTGTCTTGATCACCACCGTTGGATCCAAATCCAAAGGTCTTGACCTCCCTCGCGCTTCACGCAAAGCCTCAGACCTCCCTTTGGTTGTGTGCCCTTGGATTTAAATCCAAAGGCCATGACCTCCCCCTCATGTTCTTAAGCTCATGTGCGGTTAAGACCTCACGGGAGGTCCTCACCGTTGGATGGAAATCCAATGCTTTGGACCTCCTGTTCCATTTTCCCACGTGCACTTACACATTAAGGAAATCGGAGGGCCACGACCTCCCCATCCTTGATCGTGTGGTGGGACCTCCTCCCCATCCTTTTGAGCGTAACGGTTCAAAATTGTCATCCGATGGCAGGACCTCTCCGGGTTTTATCCAACGGTCATAAGGACCTCCTGTTCTTCTCCTTCCTCAGGCGCTGCAGGAGCTACGGCGATGGAGTTAATGCACGCCTTTGCCACTAGGTACCTTTTATCTCTTTCTCGACCGCATTTAATGCAGTCACCTTCCACCTCTCAGTCGGCTCAGTGCACCTTGTCAATCTCATGTCCTTGCCACCCCATGGACCAACCCGTGGGCTAAGCTCACCATGGAGCTTAGCCCGACTCCTAACCTTCACCCCAAAGCTATAAGTTATCCCTTGGAATCCTCCCTTGGCTTCCTTTGCACACAATTGATCTCGGCCTTGCACTTTGTGCGTGGTGAGCTCCTCATCCACAGACTCTCCAATTCTCCCTGACCATTGTCGAGCTTGGAGCTCCTCGGTGGCAAAAAGGGTTCGATGGCCTCTTCCTCCCTCTCTCTTGTTTCTATCTGGGCCTTTCTCCTCTGCGACCTCAACCCTAACTTCCTTTGGTTGGGGCATTTGCAGAGGTGGCCTAGTGGAGCTTGAAGCTTGGAGTTGAAGGTTGGACTTGAGCGGTGGAGCTCCCGTCTTCTCCAACTCAGCCGCCACCGTCATCGACCTCCTCGGCATCTTTAGGACCTCCAGGTAACTCCCTGGTAATCCCTTAGATCTTTGGGCACCCGCTTGAATGCATGTTGCGGAGCTTTTCCGCACACTTCGAATGTCGCGCTGAGCTTTTTGCATTTTCGTATTTTGGCGTCTTGGTCATCTCGGTCCTCTCGGGCTCGCCGGCGATTAAGGCCGTCGTCGCCGTCGAGTGAGCCCATGGTGTGCGCAACACTATTGCGCTGCAGGGGATGTCTTTGTTGTCGCGGCGAGGTCCGCATCGCCGCAACAACCACTCTTTGAGCTCGGGATTTTGTCGGACGCCCCGGCGTGTCATCGTCGTTTTAGGGCAGAGATTCACCGTTTTATTGCCCAATCATTGCAATCATGGGGTTAGCGTTAAATGCTATTAACCTGTCTTTTGCGCGACTTAAAACCTCCGTAGCGTGGACCTTCTTGTGTCCCGCGCAATAACTCCATGTGCGCTTGTCCGCGCTTGCGTGAGTTAGAACCTTTGAGTGCGGACATCGGACCTCCTCAGGAGATCCGGGCGCCCAAGACCTCCCCTTGCGCGATCGTGGCCGTCCGGACCTCCTTGGAGGTGCGTGGCGTTAGATCTCTGCGTGGGACCTCCTCAAGGTCATCTCACCGTTGAGGACCTCCCCTTTAGATCGGTCCGTTCGGACCTCCCTCCCATGTTGTGGTTCGTTGGATTCACCATCAACGGCCATGACCTCCCCTTGTCTCGCGACTTGCGCGTTGCTAGGAGGTCCGAACCTCTGGACCTCACGGTAGCGTGTAGCGTTACCTCTGGGAGGTCTCGAGCCGTTAGATCTATGATCGTGGCTCACGTCCTCCCGACTGTGTGTGTTTTTTTTTAGAAATTCCATTGAAGTCTTAATTATAAGCGGAATAAGGTATAAACTTTAGAATTCCATATATTTTTCATTTTAAATCCTATTGGGGTCATTCAAATTGGGTTAGCTCTGTCTTGAACTTGACTTTAATCCAAAAATGATTGTAAGTTGAGTTCAACTCGAGAGCACTGATTTTGCCATTAGATTTTGAAACCAACTTTAAATATACACTTAAATCAATGCTTAACTTGTAAAATACATAACTAATGCTCTGTGGATTATTTTTGAGTGAGACCAACCTTGTTGGTTTCCCCTAATAATGAACTCACTGTGAAAATTAGTTTTGAGCATGTTCTGTTATAGAAATGAGGACTTGTGCATTATAATTTTGTTCAAGTTCTTGTTTTGAAAAATTTGTAGAGAGTGCATAATAGCTCCAAATGAGGTGAACTCAATTGTGTTATTCATCTCATGAGGTGCTGGTTTTACAGTAAAAATTTCAGTATCACCACCTTTCTAGAAAATGTTGTCTCATAATTAAATTAGTGAATAGTGTAGTTTGGTATTTTAGGGGCTGAGCAGAATTGTTTTGCTCGTAACTTTTGCATTGAGAATCCAAATCAATTGGTTCTTGTTGCAAAATTCCCTTAAAATCACCCTCTTGCTTCTGTAGAAAATTCAGAGAATTTGGAGTTCGTTTGTTGTGCTGTCTTTGTTGTTTTAAATCGTTCTTATCGGTTCTTTATCGCTTTTCCGTTAGGCCGACATTTGTGGCGATCCCGAGAGTGACCCTCCACAACAAATTGACCAGCAACAGCAAGGCAAGCAGTTTGATCATATCCCCTCTAACGCCCCATTACTTTAAAGGTTAATATATTGTTTTACTTCTATGTATGCATGCTACTTTGTGTTAAATGTAAGCTAGCAAGCCTATAGTTGCATAATCTGTAGGAATTGTTTATCCTCTACTACCATGAGCCTAGGTTATTTGCTGTGGTTTGAGCTCGATGGATGAGCTCTTATCACTTAGTAGTTTCGATTTAAATTGCTTAGACATGCTTAGTAACGATAGAAATGGGCGATCATCGACTTAGTCGATGGTCTTGATCACTCAAAACTGGTTATTACTCCTATATGTCCAGCACTTGTGCTTTGTTTAATTGTAAAATCAAAACTGAAAATAAAAGATTGATTTAGACTTGGGCATATTGGATGGATGGTGTGGTTTTTGGAATGTGGTGGTATGCAGGTCCCTAAGGACCGAGTACTTGGGTCACTAAGCCAAGCGATTTTGCGTGCTAACCACACGAGGGCATATGGAACCCTCTTGACTAAGTACTTTAGGCGGTGTTAATTGGGGTCGCATTTCGGTTGGTGTGTTTTAAAGATAAAATGTGTGTGTGATGTGAGAGGGAGCATTAGCTTCGGGTAGGTTGTGTGATGTCTCCTTCTCCCGTGGGTTGTCGACTCGAATTAGCATTGTCCATTGGAAATGTCTCGTAGGACTTAGCCGTCTTCAGGCATACCAAAGGTAGTGTGCCTAAAGGAAAGGCGGTTTGGCGTGTGGGTACATTGGTACACCCTACTGAGGATAAAACTATTGAATAGCCTCGTCCTAGGTTATGGACATGCTTGGTAAGGTCGTTCAAGACTAGACTACAACCTTTAATTAAAACTTGACATGGTTGGTATGAACGGGGAGTTCATACTATTGTTGTGGTGACTTGGGTTAGTCCCTTCTAGGTTGTTATTGTTGTTGTTACTATGTTACTATCTCATTGTTATTTCAACAATTAAAATGCTTTGCCAAAATTGCCTTCAATCTATTATGTTATTGCAAATGAAACTTGCTTTATGCTAAAATGAGTCCAAAGCCTCATCCACTTAAATAAAGCTTGCATGTAGCTATTTATAGTTACTCGTTATCTCACACGTAAGTCTTGCGGAGTACTTTATGTACTCATCGCGTGGTTGTGGCATTTTGTGGATTTTGTTGCAGAGGAAGAAGGAGAGCTCCAAGAGCCTCTCTTTTGTGCTACGTGTTGCGGCTTCTTGACGACTAGCTTGGCGGTCGGTCGAGATGCCTAGGGGTTAAGGCACCTTGATTGGCTTTGTGTTATAGCCATCTTTATGGCACTTTTGCTTCATTGTTGTCTCTTTAGAATGGTTGCTATTTGGCCTAAAGGCCCTCTTTTGTAATAACCTATTCCTTAGTAATATTAACCACGGTTTGTTGCTTATGTACTCGTGTTGTATGGAATTGATACATTCTTTTGTTGTGAGGTATGTATCTTGCGTGCAGGAGTATACATCTCGAGGCAGGTTTATTTGGTTGATAATACTAGGGTCAATTGGATGACTAAGTATTATGAGCTTAATAAATCCGGGTGCTCACAATGTGGCTTGCGTGGTCAACGACGGTCAATGAGCGAGGAGGATCGGGACTAAGCTTGGAAGTGAAGTCGAAACGATCATGGATCGGGTGGTCGGTGACTCAAGCATAGCCTTGAGAATGGGCGAGTTGATCGAATGGGCGATTCGATCATTTGGTTGGATCAAGCGGCGTGGGGGTGATGCAAGTGCCTTGGAGGTTACGATGGGATTGGACGGAGAGACTTGCCGACATGATGAGAGCCGTTGATCAACCTACGTGGCGGAAGCGGCGATTGCTTCGATGGATTGGACTCGGTCCATAGAGAAGGATCAGAAGGGTATTTTGGTAATTTCACCAAATCGCCTTTGTGACTTGTTGGCTAAACATGGCGTGGGTCAATGCATGGAAGCGGTTTAGGTCAATCAAAACGAGGACGGCGCTTTGAGATGCGTCGTTAACCCATTTGAGTGTTAGGGTTTTATGGGTGCCCTAAGTGGAATATTCCTAGATGCTTAGCCTCCACTATATAAGGGTGGTGTCTTGTTCATAGCAGCCCCAAAGGGTTTTAGAGAGAAACACTAGTTTTGGTTCTAGGGTTTGGAGAGCTAGGGCTTAGGGATTGATGCCTTGTAAGCTCATGTGTTGAGTTGTGCCCTCCAAGATGGAGTGGTGTAATCATGAATCATCAATCAATCCTTGCAAGTTCTCTCGAGATGAGCTCTCTTCGTTCTTTTCTTGTTCTTGCACCTTACTTTGATGTTTTGGTGATTTTGTTGATCCTTTGGTTTTCCTCGATTCTCTCTCATTGCTTATTCTTCTTTGTGACTTGTGGGAGACTATCTAAGGTCATCTTGATCGTCCATAGCCCACGAGCAAGCTTAGGATCAGATTTGGGTATTTGACCTCTTTTGAACCCTCCTTCGGTAATTTGCAAAAAGGTCAAAACTTTTATGTGGATCTTCTCGATCGTCACTTGGAATAGGTTCCTGACATCTTTAGGAAGGTGTGTTCCAAATTTGGTGGAGTTTGGCCAAGCGGATCAAAAGTTACGTCGATTTTTGATTTCGTTTTCAGGCTATTTACTATTCATTTGCCTGATTTTACTGCTCACGCGGAACGACTAGCATTGTTCATCCAGTTGTACCAAAAATCGGATCAACAGGCACTATTTATTTGGTACAACTGGTACTGTTCATCAGGCTATTTTTTGTGTTTTTTGGTCGTTTCTTTTGGGGGTTTTGAAGGAGATTCAGTACAAGACTTTCGCTACGCTTATATAAATTGATCTTCATAGTTCTCATAGCTATTGGAGTCAATATCATGTTTGAATCCGACCAAAGTAAAAAATAGATAGTGCTCCTATTCACCCCCCTCTAGTCGCCTTTCCGGTCCTATAGAGAATCTCTCTCTAACATGCGGGGTCCATTGCACAATATGTTGATTCAAGAAAACAGTGTATGGACCGTGGTCCATACGCACGGTGCATGGGTCCACGAGGTCTTTCTTGTACATTAAAGCCTCCCGCTTATCCTTGACTCCTAGAGAGACGGGAGTTAAAGAACCTCATTACTATTCCTTGGGTCCACATGGTAGTGACTCACAATAGCATTTAAACCAGATATTAAACACGACTAAAGATTACTTAGCCCTAGCAAGGAGGGATTACGGTAATTAAGCGAGATGCATAGTGCTTGACCCTTTTCAGACAAACAAAGGACTTCTCGAGTCGGCCTTCTGTGCTTGTCGCCGGCGAGGTTGGTCTCGAGGCTGCTCGGGACACCAAAATGGAATCCCTCCATTGGGCATCCTAGGGATCTTGGCAGCAGGCGATGGCGATGCTTGATGAGGCGGCGGCTCTACTGATTCTATGGGGAAAAAATAGCGTCGCGCTCTTGGCCTAAACATGCACTGGCGAGCCGCAGGGGTGGGGAGCTTACGAGCAAGGAGGGAAGGCGGAGGTGGAGCGGAGGCGTGGGACGGTGATGAGGAAGGTTCGGCCGTAGTTGAGGAAGGAGAAATCGCTTAGCGTCTGTGAAGCAAAGAAGAAACCAAGTTGGAAATGATTCTTGTGCTCTGGAACACAAGATGTGCGGGGGGCCGAGAGGAGCTCACGAGCAAAAGAAATGACAAAAGCGGTCTGTGGCGATAATGGACTTGAGCTCTTGAGGACTTGATGAAAGAGGGAGATAGGGAGGGTTAGGCGAGGCGGGGCTTCTTATAGCCACAAGGAGAGGATGGGCCATTGGGAGCGCCTTGATGGCATGCAAGGGCGAGGGTGGCGTGGTCTGTGGCGAGTCTTGAGGAGAGGAAAGGCGGGGGCTCGGCCACAGGGCACATCTTGGTGACCTGGCGTGGCGTGGCACTGTCTGGAGCGAGGTGAGAACCTTGTCGGCCGTGGGAGGTCGTGGGAGTGGGAGTCTTTGGAGTGCAGGCGCGTCAAAGCGTGCTTTGCGCGGCATAAACGATTGAGGGTGGCTTAGCCGCCTCATTTGAGCTAGGGAGAAAAGGGGGAATTTTGGGCTAGGCAAAAAGGAAAAGGGGGGGGAAGCAAGTGAGCCTAGGAAGAGGAATTGGGCGGGCCAAGAGGATTTGGGATTTGAAAAGATTTGAGATTTGAAAACTTTGAGAGAAATTTGAGTTGAACTTTAAATTCAAATCAAACTTTGAAAACCTTTTGAGATTTGAAAACATTGAGAGAAATTTGAGTTGAACTTTAAATTCAAATCAAACTTTGAAAACCTTTACAAACACTGAAAACGAGATGTTGCATTTTTACGATGCAGTACGTGTATATAGGGGGGATATACTTGGGATGTTACATAGTAGCTGCCAGCGTACTATATACAACATCCTTGGCAAACCGTCAGCAGCAGCACTAACCTAGAATAATCTTGCGAGTTAATGGTTAAATTTGGATTTGTTGAGCTAATTAATGTTGTATAATGCAAATCGAGTAGCTGAGCATTTAGGTTGTAGTTATGGGATGCTTGGGTTGTTTATTTTTGTTCATTGTCTATTATTCTTGAATATACTACATAACATTTGTTCAATTGATTGTTTTGTTAGTTGTAATCTTGCTTTGTTTCATTACCTTTGGGATGAGCAGATCGAGGTTGATGAAGGATTAACATTGGACGAAAAGGCGACTAGAGGAGGTAAATAGAAGCACCTACTTTTTTCAACCCTACGGTATTCAACTTGTTCCTCACTCCAACAGCTATGAAAACTATGAAGATCAGAAACACAAGAACATAGCAGAAGTCTTGCATTGAAATCAGAAATTCTTGAGGTCAAAACCTCCTACCAGTTTGACCGCCAAGAACTGACGAGTCTAATCGCCGATGGCGGTTTATTGTCTAAAGCGATCGACCGCTTTGCTACATAGCAAGCGACACAGGATAGCGATCTTGTTTCATTATAGGTGTAGCCAGCGCCATCGGCATGGCCTTGCGGCGCTCACATTGTCGCATCCATGCCCGCTAGCTTGCTCTCCTCGCTCTCAAGCTTGGGTTTGCGAGGTTGGGCTATGTTGTGATTGAAGCAATTGAATGTACGTGCGTGCTAGTTAGTTATGATGTTAGGGGATATGCATGCAGTCAAAAGAAGTAGAGTAATTGTAGGATCGAATACATAAATCGGAGGAAATTTGAATGATTGTAGAGCTTTCTTTTGAATTACCAAGGATGACCTACATTAGATTGAACCGATGATTGAAGACATGTACTCGTGCGTGATGCCTCCTAGATGTTGTCCTTGATCTGCTCTGCCTGCCGATGCTGTTGTCGACGATCGGGTGAACGACACGGCACGTGATCAAAGAAGGTGAAGTCGACCTGGTCGAAGGAGTTTCGACCACCCAGACAACACGCCGCTGGCGAGACTAATTTATCTTGGAATAGATTTGATATCTTATTTCTGAATCATGTTTTGTGGCTACAAAGCACCCTAACGGCACCCCTCAAACCCTAGCACGAAAACTCCAAAAGCTTTCTCCCGAAAGTCGTCTCAAGAATCCTCAATGAACTCTTAACATCTTCCTCCTTTTATATGCTAGAGCCCTAAACTGTATCCTCAACGACACGGATACAAAGTCCTATCTGCTTCTGAAAATCAAGGGACCCGAAACCCCTCAAATTACGAGTTTTCCAAAATCCCTAAACCTTCTAGTTATGAACACCTTCCATAACTCCTCACGCGTTGAAGCCTTCAGGACCGCACCTCCCGTAGCTTCTCCCGCATCATGCATCTGAAGAATCGCGGGGTAGGCTCGATAGCTACAAACAAAAATTTCTACCATAAACCCGAGGAAGCCAAGCAAGTAGATGATCACAGATCGTTACCACCGAGCCTTGAGCGTGAGAAGAAGGGTTGGAGCGGCTGGTCCAATGAAAGCGTCGATGTAGTGGTCGTGGTCGATCGTCAACGTCCGACAAGTCGTTAGCGATGGTGCGTAGTCGATCGTCTCCTCCGGCAACCTCTGTAGTTCCTCATGAAGATCGCGGATCGTCCTCAAACATAACAATCGTAGTAAGCGCCTCTATGGTATCCACCGTCGGGCGAGGAACAACCATCTGTTGGTTTGCTAGCACCAACCGCCTGTGAGCTCTCGGGAAGATGGCGGCTAGGGTTTGGTGGTGTTTTCTCGCGCACATCCATGACCTCATGCATCTCCTTATATAGTGCTCATAGCGGACACTATCCTAACTGCGTTCTGAATCGTATTACGTCTTGGTTTATTCAACCCGTTAAGTGTGTGACCTTGTAGGTTTATGCGTAGTCGGTTGTGACTCAGAAACCCTTTCCGATCACTAGTCGTAGCGGCTCCTAGCAGAACATAGCGATTCCCGAATATACACAAATTATATCGGACGAACCTTAATGTAATATGATCTCGACCAGGTCCTCATCACTTATGACCGAGTCCTATCTCTATCGACCGGTTCACATGTGATCACGACCGATTCGTAACTCCTTACGACCGAGTTACGACCACTCTGTGATTACGTTTGACGATCTCTGACCAGCTCGTATCTCCATACGACCGATCATGGCGATCAAACCGAGTGACCTACGTGTATACTCCCTTTGCCCACGATGTGCGGTTGAACTCTGGGTGAGATGTTGTGTCATCCATGGGTGTTCAATTCTTTCTCGATCGAGTGTCGGATAACTTCACGTGGTGAACACCCGACTACTAGTGGCATGGCCATGCACTTTCTTTATCCGATCTGCGAGGGGCGAGACATCTCTCTGTTATGTTAGAAGGGCAAATCCATATCCGACCAGTCACATTCCTCTCCATGTTTCCTGACATGCGAAAGCTACCTTTATAACTACCGATTCACGGTGTAGCGTTTGGCAACCCCTAAGAGTGCTATTACACATGTAGGAAACCATGCTGATCTCAGGTCTAGGGATTATATATCATCATTGCTTGAGACCAACTAACGACACATAGAATCATAACAATCTCAATAGTGTCTCAAGGTGGGTCTAATCCAACATCATATTCTCTAACATGTGTCCATATTATTGGTTTGATATCTCCATATCTATGACTCGTGAAACATAGTCATCAACCAATACATATGCTAGTCTATTCATATGTGTCCTCATATGTTTCCGACCAGGGAACATATAAGAATAATTATCGCAGAAATATATAGTTTCACAACCAAGTCACATACTTGATAATAAATATTAACAATATTATTCTAGGAACAAGATAACAAATTATCCAATGTCATGAACATAATGAAATATAATCATCTCTATGATTGCCTCTAGGGCATATTTCCAACAGCATCCACCTTTGATCTCCATGCGCCCCAGCGTAAGTCTGGCCACCTCGTGACATCCTCGACCGCCTGAACCTTGGATTTCCCCATCCTAGTCCCGGTCCTCATCGTCATCGACCATGACCGTCTCCACGCTCAACCTGCACATGCAAAGACCAAAGAATGTTTTCCCGGCACAAGTTCTCCAACTTGACCAATATCAGTCCACATAAGCATATCACACCCTTATCCAACAATAAATACAAACCAGATGGTCCACGACCAGTTTCACAAGGTCTACCACCAGTTACACGAAGTCCACGACCAGTTTCACAAGGTCTACAACCAGTTACGCGAGGTCTATGACTACCTACCATGAAGCTTACGACTACCGATCACAAAGCCTATGACCACGACCAGCCACGACCACGACCAGGTCTTCGACCTGTTTCTCGATTAGGTACACAACCTGTTCCACAACCACGACAAGTCACTGTAGCTTTCGACCAGGCACTGTAGCTTTCGATCACTGTAGCTTTCGATCATCAACCTGGCACTATAGTTTTCGACCACCAACCATGCACTGTAGCTTCGACAATCGACCATGCACTCAGAGCTACAGTCCTCGGAGTCCAGTCGAAGCCTAGTGGCGAAGGGGTCATCGAGTATCGCTGTTCGGACCACCCAATACAAGGCATGTTCGGACCACCCGTTCGGACCACCCATCCTGAATAAGCCAACGACCGAAACTTTCACAAACACAAATTTCAATGCAACCCAAATGTTAATTATTCGTCATCACAATATTCACGATCTATCCACATGGTCTAACAGTAATCTAGCTTTGCTTTAAATAAGCCAAAGTCACCAGCGATGGCCTCTTTTTGGTTTTATTGATTACAGTGAGAGCATTCCATGCTTGCTGTAATGTCTGGAGGAAAGCAAAATATTCTCTCTTCTCCATGCATTCTCTCCATGCAGAATGCTATACTTAACAACCTTCAGAAAAAATACTGTACTTGCCTTACGTCCCACAATCTAAGTAATAGTTAAGGGAATTGGACAAGTAATTTAAATTTGAAATCGAGAAATTCTCATATTAGATGCAGATTCCATTTAGCAACAATGGAAAACAATATGAACAAGAAACAGGCAAAATATGAGACATTCATAAATTTTAACAGCAGATATCATTACTATTGAAAATGTCAATAGGTTTCTTTTTTAAAAAATGACGTGGTACTTTTTCATTATAGGTGTACTACATATTGAATGACATTATCACACTACGCACGATTTGTCATTTTGTTTGTTTAGTTCCTTTGAGTAAAGCGTGTATTTGTCTCTCTTTTTAACCATAAAGGTTGAGGTGGACCCTGCCTTACCATGTGTGGAAGGATCATTAAGAAAAAGAAAAAGATAGCAAAGGACAAATAAACAAAAAGAAAAAGAGCCACAGAGCTGCATCTCGTTGTTGTTGTGAATTTGAGGCAGCTTAATGCTGGCACAAAGAGGTCTGAAAAGAAGCTTCATGCTGTACAGTTTTCTGGTACTTCAGATCTCAACATTGTGGCAGGGGCTGGCAGACGCTTCATGTGTTCTGCCCCGTGTACTTCAGCTACCATGTCGAGTGTAAAAATGGGTAGTATGGTAGAAAATATAATTCATCTGCTCCCCTACCTACATTTTAGAAACAGCTGAAGTCATTTCTAGCACAAAGAGACAAAATTTGGTTCATGCACGCAGCGACAATACAACATATAAAAACTCACACCAGGAAATCGATATCACCATATCAACTCGTGATTTCCTGATCAATATTGTTATAAGAATAATTCAATCACTGCTTGTGAGGTCCGTCTTTGAGAAAAAACGATGTATGCAGACCCAAGGAAAACACATGTTTAACATGTCAAGAAATGTAACTAGTCGCAAAGGTCGATTGTACCCCTCACTTATATTCATAGGCTAGTTATCTCATTGAGGGTATTCTTGTTATTTATGCAGGCTCGGGGCCTATAAATACCCTATGTATCCCTCCTTTCAAGGGATGGCTCTCTTGAGCAATAAGAACTATGTTCAAAGCTGGTGAGCCCTCGGGGCTCCTCTCCGGAGGTAACCTGTTGGCTCACCGGCAGGGAGTAGGCGATCCTCTCGGACCCCGAACTGTATAAATCCTCGTGTTATTTTACTCTCGTGGGCGATGACCCGTCGAGGCGGCGGCGTCCACCCCTCATTCGGGTTTGGTTTTACACCTACAACATTGGCGCCCGGCCGTGGGGCGTAGCTAATCGATGAAAGGCTATGTCTCCTACCAAAAATACTCTAGGTCCACGAAACCTCCTCGGCTCGGGAGGCAATGATCTCGTGGGCGACCCTCCGCTCTTTGAAGGTGCCCGGTAGAGCACCCTCGCCGGAGATCGAGCTATCAACCTCGGGATGGCAGCGTCCTACATGCACTGGGGCTCCCATGTGCATCCTCCTCCCTTGTGCGAGTTGATGCGAGGCCCAGCCAAGAGCGAGCAATTCAAGACACTCTCGCAGCCAGAAGGCTAAGGATTCTAAGGCCAACCATCACCCCCAGGATGTATGACGTCCATGTGGCGCGATCGATGAAGGCTCGCTACGAGGCTACCCCTAGCGATGCTCTTGTTGAGGCGATCCCATTTATATAAATCTCATATGGGCTCTCAAGACACTTTCCCTCCAAGGATTTCACCCCGTGGTGCGTGGGGTGTCACGACCTCCACGGTCTCCCCTAGCAAAAGTCCATGGTGGCCTGGGCGTCCGTCGCCTCCACCATGGCGGTTCGTGTCCTACTGGCCCTAGGGCATGAGCGACCACCCTCGTGGTGCGTAGGGCGTACGACCTCCGCGGTCTCCCCTAAAAAAAATCCATAGTGGCTTGGCGTCCGCCGCCTCCACCATGGCGGTTCGTGTCCTCACGCCCTAGGGCATGGCGACCACCCTCGTGGTGCGTGGGGCATACGACCTCCGTGATCTCCCCTAACAAAAGTCCATGGTGGCTTGGGCGTCCGTCGCCTCCACCATGGCGGCCCGTGTCCTACTAGACCTAGGGCATGAGCGACAACTTTGGCCCAGTACCAAGTTGATGGATGTGTTGAGGACTCATCCCCCTTAGACTCTAGGCCAAGCGCCGAACGACCTCTGGGTCCCCGCACACCTAGCTTCATTGCCCATAGCGGTTAACCACTCTCATGCATTCCCGATCATAACAAAAAACCACATACGGGGTAAAGGGCTTCATTGCCCTCATAGTTCGGTGCCCTTACGACTTAACCTCGTGGGGCATGCCGTGTGCCCGTGACTTCTTGTCGAGGGCACCGTCTAAAATGCCCATGAGTTAGCCTCATGGGCACCTCCAAATCCTGAGGGGCTACCATCCTAGTGGTCATTGATGCCTTACGACTTAGCCTCGTGAGGCGGCGCGGATGTGCCGTGACTTCTTGTCGGGGCATATGTCTAAGTGCCCATGAGTTAGCCTCATAGGCACCTCCAAGTCCAGGTGGCTACCATCTCAAGTGGCCATTCGGTGCCCCGACTTAGTCTCGTGGGCGCCCTCCGATGTGCCTATGACTTAGTGTTGTGGGCTCACCTTCAAGATACACATGAGTTAGCCTCATGGGTGTCTCCCAAATCACTAGGGGCTACCACCTGTGGGTCATTAGGTGCCCACGGCTTAGTCTCGTGGGCGCCCTCGATATATCCATGATGCGATCTTATAGCTCGAATCATCTACCGTCGACTGGCTCGAATATTGATCAAGAACTATCATGCTCGCATAAGGCTATCACCTCGGAGATCTTAATATCTAGCGTGATGGGACTCTACTTGTCCCCGACAGCGACCGATCAATGCTCATGACAAGCGAATGTTATCTTGCTACAAGAAATAATTGTTGATCATTCTCTCTTTTCATGAGACACTCGTGCTATCTACATCCTTTACCGCGTTTCTAGCTTGACGCGACCATTCTGAGGAGTTCTACTTCAACAACCCTCATCAAGCCACGAAGCTAGAGGAGGACAACCGCCTCTGAAAGCTTTGCGAGCTTAACCCGGCCTTGCCGCCCGGCCTCGAAGGCTATGCCTCGGCTCGGCGGCCTCGCGTCTAAGACTTCGCCTACTTTGGCTTCACCCGGCCTTACCGCCGCCTCAAAGGCTATGCCTCGGCTCGGCTCTGCGTCCATGACTTCGTCTACGAAGGCTTGGCCGTCGCCGCCCGCCTAGAAAGGCGTGCCGGTGGGCGGTCTTGCGTCCATGACTTTGCACTGCGAGCCGTTCGGATGCACCCTCGCCTGAGGTTGTGCCTCGGCGAGTGCCTCGGCATTGATACTTCATCTTGAGGATGGAGCAACAAAAACCACCCCACCACGAAGGGCCAGCGAAACATCAATTTAGTACCTACCCTCACGTGGAGCACTCACACGATATGGAGGACAAAATAAGCATAAGTCTTTGGGCACCCACGTGCCCACCAAGCCAAAATTGGATAAGTCACGGGTGCCCTTGCGCATATTCCTCAGCTCTCGTGCCTCGCGCTGCACCGAGTCAGAATTTGGCAAAACATCGAGTGTCTACATCCCCGTCAAGCTGGAATTTAGCTAAGTCTTTTGCCAAGCATATTTGTCAACAGGATACAAGACCTCGGCATTCTTCTTTGCCCCTCGGGCGTCCTTGCAGGCACCCAAGGGGCAAGGGGGCTAGAATGTTGAGGAAACCTACCAACTCACCTCCGCACAAGCCCCGGTCTCGGGGCACCTTTGCGACAACTTCGTGTGGCCGCCGAGGGCCGCCGCAGCGCCTTTCGTCGACATCGGGCCACCTTGCCTCCTCACGTGCCTTCGCGTGCCCTCGTGCCGGCACCCTCGTGCGCCCTCGCGTACCCTCGCGTGCGCCTTCGCGTGTGCCTTCGCGCGTGCCCTCACGCCCGAAGCCCTCGCGTTCCCTCACGTGTACCCTCACACCCGAGCATTCTTATTTGCCCCTTGGGCGCCCTTACAAGTGCCCAAGGGACAGGGGGGCTACACTGTCGAGAATCCGACCACCTCCCGTTGAAAATAATCTATGCCGACAAGTGCACAAGGCGGGCGTGAGCCCCTGCCGGGTGCTTGGGCCACCAACCCACTAGAAGTGGTTTGAGGCTGTTGGATACTCATGCGCTACACACCGTGTTCTGTGAGACATCCTTGACTATACCCGTGCCCGTGCCCTCGCGGCACCCGACACCTGCGTGGGATGTCGAGTCTTGTTGGCGATGTGAACAGCGGTTCTCTGAAGATTACAAGCTCAACCGAAGACAAACGATCACATGCACCTGGGCCCTCATGGTGCCCCGCGCCCTCGCGCCATCGGGGCCTTGGGGCCTCACGCCCTCGAGGCCTCGCGGTGCCCTCAGGGCCTCGTGCCCTCGGGGCCTCGAGACTTCACGCCCTCGCAGTGCCCTTGGGGCCTCGCGCCCTCGCTGTGCCCTCGGGGCCTCGCGCGCCTTCGTGATGCCCTCGTGCCCTCGGGGCCTCGCACCCTTCATGCCCTCGTGGCCTCGGGGCCTTGGGACCCTCGAAGCCTCGTGCCCTCGGGGCCTCGCACCCTTCGTGCCCTCGTGCCCTCGGGGCCTCGGGACCCTCGAAGCCTCGTGCCCTCGGGGCCTCGCACCTTCAGGGCCTCGGGGTCTCGGGACCCTCAAAGCCTCGCACCCTCGTGCCCTCGGGACCCTCGCACCTTCGTGCCCTCGGGGCCTCACACCCTCGTGCACCCTCGCACTCTCAGGGCCTTGGGGACTCGTGCCCTCGTAGTGCCCTCACGCCCCCGCGGTGTCGGGGCCTCGCCCCCTCGCTGTGCCCTCGCACTCTCAGGGCCTCGGGGACTCGTGCCCCTGTGGTGCCCTCATGCCCTCGCGGTGTCAGGGCCTCGCTCCCTCGCACGCCCTCACGGTCTACGCCCTCGTGCTGGAGCCCTCGCTCCTTCACTCTGTCACGGGCTCCTTTACTCTGTCACGTCTTCGTTCTAGAGAAAAACAATTGCGCCTGCGGGGAGTCAAACTCCAGACCTCAAGGCAAACCAACTGGAGTCAATTCCTCGCGCCGCTCGGTTCTGTCAAGAGAAAAACGCCTTCTCAGTGAGACACGATGCTCCCTATCCTCCCCGTGGAACAGTTGCGTGACTAGGGATGGCAATCGAGCGCGGCGTGAGTGCAGGTAGTCTTCGCCCATACCCATGCCGCGACCCCAATTTCCCCCACGGGCATGCCCTTGAAGGAACTGACAGTGAAGATCCTCGCCCATGCCGTCGCCCATGGTACCCGTCGCTTCTTGAGCATGCCGTTTACCATGACGATTGCACTATCGCCCATGGGTACCCATCGCATGGTACCCGCGCCCACGATAGTTCATCTCAATTCACATCAATAGTGCATCACATATTCAACTAAGAAATTTTATGCATAAATCACACATCAAGTTCGACAAATCAAATTCAACAAATAAAATAGAAATACAAAGCGACATAGTTCCTCAAACATAAACAAATTATGTTTACAACAAGAGTAGAACATATGAAAATGGTTCAATTACAACAATTCAACAAATAGAATTGTCGATCTGCATGTCCTTTTCCTACAAAGCAGAAATGCTTTCAAAGTGGACATCGCTCATCATGGTTTATTATAAAATATAAAAGCACCACATGTGAACATACTGCGATCATGTACTCTCTGCATTGAAGAAATGTCGGTCTGCGAGTTCCATATCGTCCATGTGCTCCACCACTTCTAGTCTTTGTATGAAACAATGAAATGAAGTCTTATAGATATGAAGCATTCGAATGCAATTTACATATATTAGCTTGGAATCATGAATGCAATGTACCTCCCTAAGAGGTATTCACCAAGTGGAACAGTCCATTTACCCATTCAACAACACGGTAGCTTGGGGTGAAGGAACAACCTAAGTTAGAGAAACAAGTAGTTAAAAATTTGTAAGTAAGTTGCAAAATGGGCATGGTCAAAATTTAAGATGGATATGAAATAATTAAAACGAAATGAAAAAAAGAGGAAGATCGACTAAATTTATTGCATTCACTTGTACCTTGTATGTCTGAATTCTCAATCTCCTTTGAAGTGTCTCGTGATTTTGCAAGAACATATTTACCAAAGCGAAAAATTGCTCCATCACTGCAAATTCTGAGATATGAATCTTGAGCAATCTTGCTATATCCATGATTGATATATTTGGTGGTAATGATATTTGAGTTTTGACAAATACAACAAGCGAAACTATACATCTGACACTCTTTGCTATATTTACGATACATTTGACTAAAAGCAAAAGGTATATGTCCCATGTGCAAGTATGAAGCTCTCTTCTTTTTCTTAAGTTTGACCTTAATATCGATCGCTTGAGTCAAATGACTTCAAAATGTATTGTCGGTCTAAGTACATGGTACATTGAACAAAATATCCTTATTTTTGTTGACAAGAGAAGAAAATAGTAGAAGAGGCGGTGCAAGTCAAAAATCGATAGGGTATTTGTGGGGCTTAAACCACAAGGAGAAATCAATTCCTTTCTTCTTAAGATCTTGATGCTTGAGGGCGATCCGATCCAAAAGGCGCAATTGACAGCGAGGAATCATCAACAACCACATGAAATTTCTCTAAAAAACAATCATACAATTATCATTAGTCTAGGTAATGCATACGACATCGCCAATCAACAAACACACACACCTAAACACGTAGATCACCTCTTGTGATGAATCTTTTGATTTGGATTCTAAGTTCACATAATCGACTCTTTGGTGATGCCTTAGAATGCTTGAGAGATTAGATTGCAACAACATTAGGAAGTCTGTTTAGATTTGAAAATCGAGAGAATAAACTACTTTTTAGAACAAACACGTGCATGAACAACAACATTGGAAACAAACGAGCGATCAAAAGGCGTAAACTCTCCACCGTCCAAGCGTGACACCATCCACTGACTTCTTCAGCTGTAAGTACTAGATCTACAAAATGTAGTATAAGTACTAGATCTACAAAATGGAAACACGAAATGGCGGCGGAGGCGGTGGGCGGGAGGAGGCGGCAGGAGGCGGCGACTGGAGGAGAACCTTGATGGCCAGAGGAGGGCGGCAGGAGGAGGCGGTGGGCCGGGAGGAGGCGACTGGAGGAGGAGCAGTGGCGGCCAGGACTTTGAAGCGGATCCGGGCCTTGTGAATCGGGAAGGCCTTGGGGAGGCAGGAGGAGGGCCGGGGCCAGGGGCCAGGAAGAGGAGACTACTGGGTGATGAGGCTGACAGAGGCAAGGGGCAGCAAGGCGGAAGAATCTGGGTGATGAGGCGGTGGGAGTGTGAGCAAGGGGAGATCTGGGTGATGAGGGTGGCGGTGGGAGTGTGGGACTTTGAGCAAGGGAGGAGATCTGGAGTTCTGGGTGATGAGGCGGTGGGACTTTGAGCAAGGAGGAAAATAGGGAATTAGAGGCGGTGGGCGTGGGGTGTAAAGCAGCGGAGTTAGGGTTTTGTTTTTATATAATGGTGTCAGTGAAGCGGAGTGCAGGTGGAGCTTACCCATGCCGTGCCCGTTTACCGATGGGTAGAAATCGTGCCCGTTTTTTATACCCGTGGGCAAGCAATCGCCCATACCCACCTCCATTAGGGTATTTGCCGCAGATGCAGATGTAGCAGGCGCAATTGCCATCCCTATGCGTGACGTGCTTGATGTAGCACAAAACCAGCGCCTCAGTGCCTCGCCTCTTCTTGCTTCACGTGGTGGCAGCCCTCTAGGCAAAGCTACGCCCCTTCCTTAGTGCTTTCTTCCTGCGCGTCTGTGCCCACGCAACAAAGAAAGCAGTGCCTCTGAACTCGGTACAGCAACACCCCATGTAGCGCCCTACAGTCGATACTTTCCGTTGGAGAGAAAGAAACACGTACCGAACAAACAAAAAAACTCATACCACCAAACACAGCAAATAGCAATCATGAACAGATGCAGTGCATGGTATCTATAATCTGTTGAACACAATGTAAATACTCAAACATTCAATTTGCTGCATCCACATGGTGCATCCCTAGCGCCCTGACGCCCTGTCAGCAGCGCCCTGGCAAGCCCGCGTCCCGCAGCGCCCTGGTAGTAACGCCCTGGCAGCCCGGCGTACCGCAGCGCCCTGGCAGCCCCTGCGCCCTGGCAGTAGCGCCCTGCAACGCCCTGCGCCCTGGCCTCAAGCGCCCCATCAAGCATCGCCCTGGCGAAATTGCATGCCTGAGAAGAACAAAAGAAGAAATCAAAGACCGGATGGAAAAATTGGAGGTGTACCTCGCTGCCCAACCTTCACAACGCCTGCCACCTCCGGCGCCATAGCCTGCAGCCGAGGTGATAGTACACCCACATGCCCCCACAACGCATGCTGCAGCACAATGTCCGGCCGCTGATGGCTGAGACGATGAGGAGGGGGCCTCGTCTCCCAGTGGCTGTGGCGGTGAGGAGGAGGCGATGGCGGCGGCATTGTGCTGCTGCTGCTCCAGCAGCCTCATCGCAACGACCCGCACCTCATTCTCCGTGCGGCGCTCGTCAGGGTCTTGGTGACCACCTTGATCTCGTTCGGCCGGGGCAAGGTGGGCGCCGTCGGAAGAGGCGGAGGTCCATGGGGTCCTCAGCTAGACGGCGCACAGGGATCAACCGAAGCTTATCCTCTCCAGGGCCGCCGCCCAGGGTCTTGACCCACGTGGAGATGCCAGGTTGGCCTTCTGGATCAGGGAGCGGAGCTCGGATTGGACCTGCTCGGCGTCGGCGGCGGGCAGCCTGAGGGAGTGGGGCGCCAGGTCGGAGGGGCTCCGGCTGCTGGCGCTCCTCGCCGCCGCGCACCCGCATGACGCTGTCGCGTCGCTCGTGCCCAGGCTCGTCGTGGCCGCGCTGCGCGCGTCCGCGACGGACTCCTCCGTGCGCGGCGCGGGGGCTGCGAGCTAGGCGCGGGTCTTGGGGACGGGGGCGAGAACGCCAGGAGCTCGTCTGCGTCAACCCTCGTGCAATCCTATCTAGCTCAGCAGCAGCCATGGTCTCCGCGTCCCTATCGAACAGCCGGAGCAGGCAGCGGTTCACCCACCGCCGGTGCGGGGAGGCGGCCATGCCGGGCCGAGCCGGAGGCGGCCACACCGGACCAAGCCGGAGCCGGCACCGGGATGCACCCTGGCGGCCACGCCAGGGCCGGACCAGAGGCAGCTCCATGAGAAGGCGCGAATGAAGACAATCACCAAGAACTTCACCGGTCAAAGCAAAGCAAGAAAAGTAGAAAGGGGATCATCGAGAAAGAAGCAAGCAAGGTCAGGGAGCCTCACCCGCCGGAGCTAGGCGCCCTGGGAGACAGAGCCGTGGTTCGCGACGGGAGGCCCGAGCTTTTGCCCCCGTCCGCTCTACGCCGACCCACTCAAGACTCGGCGGCCATGGAAAAATGGGGAAAGGAGCCTGCTTGGCTAGGCTCTGCCACTTTTTACTTGTGAGAGGACTGGGAAGGACACCAGTCGTATGCACCAAAGAAAAAGAGACCACGGTCCACCTGCCATTGCCATGGAAGAAAGAGCTGAGAAAAGATAGAGAGAGAGAAAAGGCAATACGCCTTGGATTCCACGAGACTGAATCAAACCGGTCGCTCTTGGATGTGGCACCAAGCCATGAGAAGTATGAGAAATATAATAATGAGTGTCGTTCAGCGTATATTATGATCACAAGTTTAAGAGCTGTTCAGCATATATCTACTTGCCTTGGATTCCTGAACTCGCGTATCAATATAGGATCCTCTATGTTCCTAGCCATTGTGGTCTCGATTGACATATATCCGCATACACGTGCAAAGATGTAGCCTCACAAGGAACTCACAGTGGAGAAGGTGCAGCCTCATGCTTTCGGACACAATCACCATTCAACTATATCGGAATTCTTCTGAAGTGTCGACGTCTGCATAAAGGCACAATTAAAACGCCCTTTTAGCGTTCCTAAAGCGAAGCGCCAGGACGAAGCTAGTGTTGTAAGAATAATTCAATCACACTGGCGGAGCCCGCCTTTTAGAAAACACGTGTACAGACCCAAGGAAAACACATGTTTAACATGTCAAGAAATGTAACTAGTCTGCAAAGGTCGATTGTACCCCTCACTTATATTCATAGGCTAGTTATCTCATTGAGGGGTATTCTTGTCATTTGTACAGGCTCGGGAGCCTATAAATACCCTATGTATCCCTCCTTTCAAGGGGATGACTCTCTTGAGCAATAAAGAACTATATTCAAACTGGTGAGCCTCGAAAGTCTCCTCTCGAGAAGTAACCCCTGTTGGCTCAAGCGAGAGTAGGGCGATCCTCTCGGACCGAACACTATATAAATCCTCGTGTCATTTTACTCTCGTGGACGATGACCCGTTAGACGGCCGACGTCCACTCCCTCATTCGTGTTTGGTTTTTACACCTACAACAATATTCTAATCCGAGAATTTTTGAATTAGTGCTAGAATTTGACTAAAACACATGGATGCAAGCATGGTTTGACCAGTACTCGATTCATATCCAATCCGTTTGCGGCTTTCACCCAGCCTCCGTCAATACTGTGAAGTTTCCACATGCCCATATGTTGTGGCAAACATTTGTGTACACTGCTTGGCTGATCGCTTCGTTTGCGGAAGCACGAAATGGCAAGCGAGGGAATTAACCTAGTTCCACTCGCATCTTGGCTGCCGTTCGTGACGAAGGCTAAGCAACAAGGACCAGCTAAGATATATTGGTACTCAGCTAAGATAGATTGGTACTTGCCGTCAGTTGCAGGATCAGGTCCACACATCCACATTTGTGGGAGAAGCTTCATGTTTGTCTCTAATTGAGTTATCACACAGCGAGTTTTTTTCCCAAACAAATATTAGGGAGTTAACACATAGCGAGTTCTTTTCCCTTTCTTTTTTTGTACAAGTATTAGGAAGTTATCACCTGCCATGACTGGGAACACAAGCAAATCCTAACCATCTAATCCGTTATATTAAATGGAACGGGAACAACGTGTTATGAATATTGTGTTTATATTGAAGAGTCCTAATAGGCAATATATATAGGATATAAAAGGGTGCATGCCATATCTGAGATAATGCAATACAAAAGACAAATAAGGAAAAATAAAAGAGTCCTATTCTAACACATATTCTAACACCCCCAAAGTTGCATTTGGAAAGGGTTGGCACTAAAATATGAAAAATCCGAAGTCCAAATCTTGATAATGTAAATAAGTAGCATGCGGCTCTTGGAAAATATATCGAGTATCAAAGATCTCCTCCCACGGGAATTAGTGTAACGACCCATAAAGCACAAGGTGCGGAAATTTGAAAGGTCAACGAAGAAGATGATAAAACCAACATGAATAGAAATTTGTCAAATCAAGCGAATAGGAATAGGTGGAAAGTATGTGTGAATCGAAGCCCAAGGCAGCGGCAGCGAAAAAAGCAATGACCTTAGAAACTTCGGAGGCGGCGACTAAGAAAAAGCGACATCATAACGACTTCTCGATCACTACGACTTCGAGAAAGAAGAAGCGGGGCGGTAATTTCTTTGCCATGCATAAAACAATTCCTATGCTTCTATGGTGATAATAAATTTTGTGGACTCGCATGGTTTAGACGAACTCAAAGATAGAACTGTACGGACTTGAATGGACGCAACGGAAGGAAAAAATGTCTCAAAATACTAGCAGTAGATACTAAGCAGCAAGCAGGCAAAGGCGACGGCCAAAACAGCAAGTACCAATAGCAAATAACACTGGCCCAGAAGCAACCGTGCAGCCCAATACGGCCCAAAGCAGCACCCAGCATCAAAATATCTCCCCAAGCTCTAGCCTGGACTAGACATCCACTCATCCAATCCTTTCTCCTTGAAAGAACAATGAGGATCAATTCTGCAGCAGCAGCGATGCAGTCGGCCTGCAGTAGCAGCAACGTGAGGACCAAGCCCATAAAAGATCGCTCCACTGACAGCAGCATAGAGCCCTCCTCTCTTCTCTCTTACCATGCTCTCCACCGAAGGCTCTAAGCAAGAAGACCCGTCGTAGAGAACAAGCCCACCGGTCGTGGCGGCACGGCAAACTCTACCTCGGCGAGTTCCTTGAAGTATGAAGGGGCCCGATCGGCGCTTAGCGGCGGCAACTTTATCTGTGTGGTAATAGCGTCAAGTTGAGCTCTGGCGTCGCGGCGATGGGGACAGCGTCGGCAATGGTAGTCGGTCTTAGGAGGCGAGGAAACTTCGGCGGAAGCGGCGATGGTGGGGAAGAAAGGCGTATGAAAGCGGAGAAAGCTCAGCGATGGGGAAAAGCGAATAGTGGCGCTGATGCGTGTGCGGGCGGTGCCTCGGTCATTTGGATCGAGCAAGAGAGTGGCGGCGGTGCCTCGATATCAATATCTTGCGAGATGATGTCGATTGTGGTTCCGGTCGGATAAGTGCCGCGATGACAATCTAGATCGGATGCTTAGCGATCACGAAGGAAGCTGTGATGAGAGGGTATGTTCAGTGCAGGGGCTTGATGGAGGACTTGGAGAAACCTTTGTTCCCGGTGCAAGCGGAATACCTAAGTTGTCATTAGTGTGAGCTGCTGAAATTAAAGGTAAGCAGCGGTTGGTCAGATAAGAGTTTCACGAGTACATTGGGTCTCTTAGCGGACATGCTTTGGAGAAGCAGAGTTGCCCAAAACCACCTACAAAGCCAAGAAGGTTCTTTGTCCATTGGGAATGGCGATAGAAAGAATACATGCATGTTGAACAAGCTGTATCCTCTCAAGTAACGAGTATACAAACATGCATGTATGTCGGTGTGAAAGCATCGATACAAGCGTAGAATCAATCGGATGACGGCGAGAGAATCGAGGTGAAAAAGGACCTCCTACTAAAGTGGCGTGGTATCTTCTGTAATTCCCGTTTGAAGCGGTTTTGCGAACCCAAAGAATGCAAAAGCTGCTGCGTTGGCACTTTCGAGGCGTAAGAATGACGAAAACAAAGACACCTGCTGATTCCGCCTAGTGGAGAAACATCGATAGGAGGTTTGCGAGACTTGATGTGGGCAAGGAATATTAGGTTTGGATTAGTCTGGATGGAATGAATCTTTTCGGTAACATGAAGCGACCGACATAGCACTTGGCCCGTGGCGCTCTGTATCTATAACCTTCCACCTTGGTTGTGTATGAAGCGGAAGTATATTTTCTTGTCGATACTTATCCAAGGGCGAAGCAACTGGGAATGATATTGATGTGTACCTAGCACCATTGATGGAAGATCTAAAAATCGTGTATTGAAGAATGCAATTATGGGATGCGTACAAGCGAGAGAACTTCACTTTCGTTCCTTGTTGTTACGCACCATAAATGATTATCTGCCCTTGCTAATCTGTCGGGCGAGTACAAAAGGGGCCAAAGCTTATACTCCTTTGCTTAGATGATCACGAGAGTGTGTGGCTGAATCACTCCATAAAACCGTGTACATGCGTCATCGTAGGTTCCTTCGGAGGGCTCACCCATCTGACGGGATGAAGAAACAATTGACGGAGAGAAGGAGGATAGTTCGGCTCAAGGCATTTAAGCGGAAAAGAGGTTTATGATATGGTTAAGGATTTAGATGTTGTGCTCGGAAAGGGATGTAAATCGAGGACCCGTAAGAAGAACATGTGGAAGAAGAGATCAATATTTTGGGACTTACCTTATTGGGAGCACCTAGAAGTTAGCCCTTTGCATCGATGTCATGCGTGAGAAGAATATGCTGTGATGACTTGATTGGTCTCTTCTTGAACATTTGTGACAAAACAAAGGATGGTGTCAGCATGCGGCTTGACTTGGTTGATATGGTTGAAGGGCGACTTCGCTAGGAGCTCGTCAAGTGATATCTTGACATGGTTGTCAAAAGGGCCAACATTCTGAGTTGTGACATGGCGAGGATCGACATAAATGGGTACACATTCTATCGTGGGCTCGGGATATAAAGAACACTAACGAGCGGCGGTGTCATAGATGCATTCGATGCCGATGGGTGAGGAGCTCCTACTATGGGTAAATAGAGGAGATATGAGAGATCGACTCGTGCTTTTCAAGATCCCCTATTTGGTGCCGTTGGGTCTATCTCCCACGGTGAAGGTCGACAATCTGGCGTCGATCTGATGGACCTCGAGCGTGTTGGATACAAAGGCGAACCATTCATCTTGGCTAACCAAGTTGTTCAAGTCTTCAATGTAACCGACCGGCAAATAAGAAGCGCCATGTAGTTCTTCATGGGAAAAGGAGGATTGTTTGAGTTGAAAATGTAGTGGGCGAGGAAGAATACAATCAATTTGACGAGTTGCCTCCTTTCGGAAGCTTGACATAAAGGTCGAGGAAGAAGAAGCGTGATGAAACTAGCTACATCTGCGTCGATCATCATGAAGGGCTAATTTTTAAAGATTAATTGAACAATGTGTGTATATGTACGTTCTGATGAATGGTTAATTTTAGTTAATTGATTTGTACTATGAAATGGATGTGATTGTTTCTAAAATGATTGTGAATTGGATGTATATACATGTACTTGTTGTGTTTTATGCTCGTTTCAGAGGGCATGGCTAGCATTTCCTGAGGCTAGCCAATAAACAGAACTAGATTAACCAAAACAAAATAATATCACAGACAGTTTGTAGATCAAAGCGTCTGTGATTCTATATCCTGAGCGGTTCCTTGGTAAAGCAAATGCGTGATACAATATATCCTGAGCGGTTGTTTGTCAGTACCATCTGTGATACATCACATATCACAGACGGTTGTTGGTCAGAACTATTTGTGATACATCACATATCACAGACGGTTCTACTTTAGAACCGTTTGTGATATATTGTATCACAGACGGTTCTACTTTAGAACCGTTTGTGATGTCTATCTATTTATATTCGGACTCTAGGGTTTGCCGTGCCCTTGCTGAAAGCGATTAAGTTTCTCAACTCCTCGCTCCTCCTACTTGAGGCAGCGGACTCCTCCCCAAGCCCATCGACGCCGCCTCCTCCTCGAGCCCAGCATGACTCCTCCCCCGAGCCCGTCGACGCCGTCCTCGATGCCGCCTCCTCCTGTGGCCAGCCGCGCCTCCTCCCAGAGCCCCGCGCGCCTCCTCCCAGAACCCGCCGCCTCCTTCCCTCCCAGGAGCCCAGCGTGCCTCCCCTTGGCGCCACCCTCTTTGCTCTGGTCTTGCTCCTGCTCGTCCTTCTCCTCGGCGTCCAAAAGGTAACCAAGGCGAGTTATCGACCCAGCGCCCTTTTCCTCGCTCTTTCTATCAATAATCTGTCATGCTATTTTAGGAATTTGTATTTGTTCTAGTCGAGTTATTCATATGGTATTTGTTTTGATCGATCTTGCTCTTTGGAATATATTGCAATGTGGTGTGGTGGGCTTGAGATGAATGCTCTGTGATGTCATAATAGTCTTGTCTTTGAAATTGTTTTGATAATCGGGTTTGAACTTGAGCTCTAATTGGAATGCTTACTCTACATCTAATAGCAATATCAAAATGTTAAATCTTAGCTTTATCTGATTTTATTTGTTCACATGATGTTTGTGTTGAGCATATTATTCCTTTTAAATGACTTGGAGGATTTACATGTCTATGTCAATTATCCCAATTATTATTAATTGGTGTGTATACCCATACATATAGAGATCGAATCTTATGATAATATGTTTATGCGTGTCATAACTTCTATTTCTTGTGAAGATGTCTTCCGCTCATTCTTTGTCATCAGCGACCTCATGTGTTTGATGATGCACCATCCTCTGGAATATCAACGCGGTAGAAGAGGAATATCAAAAGGCCAGCGGGCGATATACCATCACAGTCGATCGGTTTGGGACCCTATCAATCCTCGCCGAGCGGCGTCGCATTCGAGAATGGTCGGAATAGTTGCTGCGACAGCAGTCAACGTCACCTACGATTAGTGGAAGGAGTTGCTTGAAAGAAGCTGAAAAGCTGTATTTCTTGATGGATATGTTGGAAATATGCCCTAGAGGCAATGATAGA
Organism: Phyllostachys edulis; assembly: GCA_036346405.1. Lineage (NCBI taxonomy): Eukaryota > Viridiplantae > Streptophyta > Magnoliopsida > Poales > Poaceae > Phyllostachys > Phyllostachys edulis. The sequence goes on from JAYEVD010000853.1 coordinate 48,069, forward strand.
GATGATTATATTTCATTATGTTCATTATATTGGATAATATGTTATCTTGTTCCTAGAATAATAGTGTTAATATTGATTATCAAGTATGTGACATGATTGTGAAACTCTATATTTCTCGATAATTATTCTTATCGTTTCCTAGTCGGAAACATATGAGGACACATATGAATTGAGATGACCCACCTGTGATATACAACAAAGGTCAGGAGGAACATTTTTTTTGAGCTACGGTACTACAGTATAGAGAGTAGTAGTACCGCTCGGTGCATACCATAACTTGCAGTAGCACCTCTTGGTATATCACCGGGGAGGTCAGCCAGGATCTCGAGCTAAGTCCGTGGGACCTCACGGAGATCACCTTTACTGCAGAGCTAGTCCCGGGACACGATGCTAACTCACACAGAAACACAAGGTATAATCACAACCATGAGGTCAAACAAAAGATGAAGCAGACAAATTAAGCTTAATATTAAACGGGACCTTATGGTCAAGCTTGAATACAAGAGGTTTGCCAAACCGGCTTACAAGATCGACAAAGACTTACAACCGGCAACAAAAGAGCTCCAAAGCAAAAAGCCCCAAAAAGCACGTAAAGGCCATCAGCAAGCCCACAGTGTCAGTGGAGGGCGTCCTAAGCATTGGATCGTCGAAGAACTCCTCCTCAAAGAGTGCTGCTTGCCTACACTTGATCATCTTCAAAATTTGCTTTGACCACGGGGCTTAAAGCCATGAGTACTTTGAATGTACTCGGCAAGACACGAGAACATTTATGCACATAATATTCATGCAAAGGCTTACCAATTGAAATTTTGTATGGTTAAATTAGCAAAGCCAAGTTTTGTGACAATAACATAAGTAGATTGAAGCGACAAGTTAAAGCAGTAGTACATAATACTTTTGATTTTGAAAAGATGGAGTGAGCACCAACTCACATCCACGGCCCAATGGGAAGATGCGGTCACACGATGACGGTCCTCACCTAAAAACCACTCTAGAGCACCCACTCGGAGGTCGAACCGACCTCGGACCACTACTGAAACCAACACCGACCCTCTGGAGCGGCCAAGGTCTCTTGAGGCAAAGCAGGGGCATCTCATTGAAGTGTCGATGGCACAATCTTTTGGAAAACTACCCCTTGCACCATTTTCACGGGCATGTCCATAACCAAGGACTTGGCTATTGAATAGATTTTACACTCTGCGAGAGGTGTACAACTTTACCCACAATCACGACCTCTCTAAGCGGGGCGGGGTTAGGAAAGACCCTTGCTCACTTAGATGGTGGCTTGATCTAGAAAGCAGCAAGGCCTTTACAAAGCTTTGAGCGGCTCGGGCTGCCGCTAAGGTTCGCATTTCCCCCTTTGGTCTAGAAGTCCATGAGGTTATGGGGTGCCCCTCTTGCACCTGTGAATCGGCACGCTTATCCTATGACCCAAGCCATCTCATTGCTAATTAATCGGCCAGACCATTCCCATAAAATGATCTTGTGGTTGCCTTGATTGGCCGGATCAATGAGAACACAAAGTTGAGTCCTTAATTGTGCTAAGGCAAGACTTCCACAACCCCAATGTGCAAAGCACCACTACTCCTCCTGCCTTCTTGCCTCGGCAAAAACATTTTGTAATAAACCACCTTAAAAGACCACCAGTCTTGGCTGCTTGATTTAACAAAGTGGTCTCACACACGACCAACACAACATTGGCATCACACCAAAGTTATATGATGGCACCAACCACAAGTTCCATAATTTAATTAGTCAAGATTATTAAGGATGAAACATGATACACGGCACCACGGTTTCTAGGCGAAGCTATATATAAACCTCTGACCCCATGTTGGCAAATAACAAGGAATCTGAACTAAATACCCAATCTAAGGTTTTCAAGGTGAGCATGTCAACATGACTATAACAAGTTATAAAGGAGGCATAAAAGCAAGTAGGAAAGTAACTTCTGACCCAAACACTTCTTATAAAAATAGCCATACAAGATAAAGTAAAACCAAAATATATTTGCAAAGCTAGGTTCAATATGATCAAAAGGAGGTGCATGGCTTGCCTTGGTCAGCGGTGGAGAACCAACCATTAGAAAATTCTTTGGGTCCAAGAACTCTTCCTCAAGCCTTGAGGATCTACGTTACTTAAAAACCAAATAAGCAAAACCACACTAGGCCAAGAACTTCAAAAGACTCAAAGAACTCAAACCAACTCGGCAAGAAATGGAAAACCAAGAGGCTCGGCACATCCTCGGCGAGCTCTGAGGAGGACTTGTGCCAGGAGAAACCCAGGCAAAGGAGACAAGGAAGCTAGAAATGAGCAAAAGGTGGCAAATGAAAGCTTGCCCGGGCTATATATAGCAGTGGTGAGTGCACCAAGAAAGGGTTCAATAGCGTGTGGGCAATCGGGGTAGCTAGGGCGGGGCTTGCCTAAAGGAATTAAAACAAGGTACCTCGGATGTGGTGCATTTAATGTGATCAAGCGGACAATTAAATCGCCTGAGTTCTGGCGGGAACAATGATAACAAGGTTGAGTGAGGCTGACAAGTGGGGCCAGTCAAAAGGGTGCACCACCGGTCAAAGAGGTGGCCCCATCACAAGGGTTGTCTCTGCAAGAGACCACTGGGAGGTCCTGGACAGGAGGTCCAAAACTCCCAAAGGGGGAGACCCTGGACAAGAGGTCCAAAGACTCAAAAGGAGGTCGACACTCGAGATCTCCAAAGGGAGGTCAAGCGGTCAAGATCTCAAGAGGAGGACCTTAGCGGTCCGAGATCAAAGTGCGAGGGGCGTCTGACGGTTAGATCTCCAAAGGGAGGTCGGCGGTCAAGATCTCAAGAGAGGACCTTAGCGGTCGAGATCAAAGGTGCAAGGAGGTCTGACGGTTAGATCTCCAAAGGGAGGTCAAGCGGTCAAGATCTCAAGAGGAGGACCTTAGCGGTCGAGATCAAAGGTGCGAGGAGGTCTGACGGTTAGATCTCCAAAGGGAGGTCGGCGGTCAAGATCTCAAAAGCCAAGGAGGTCGTAGAGACAAGGATCTGTGAGGAAAAGGTGAGTCGTTAGATCAAGATCGGATGGCGCAAAACAAAGGCCGTTGAGGCCGAAGCGAGCAGGTCCGCGAGACGAACCGTCGATTTAGATCGGACGGTTTGGGAGAAAAGACGTTCGGACCAAGCGAAGCAGTCCAGCGAGACGAGCCGTCGATTTAGATCGGACGGTGGGAGAAAGGATGTTCGGACGGCGAGCAGGTCAGCGAGACGAGCCGTCTGATTTAGATCGGACGGTGGGGAAGACGAGGGCGTTCGGATCGTGACGTGCCCTCGAATCGAGCCATCAAACGGCATTGAGCAGTCTGGCGAGAAGGCAAAGCCTCAGCGATGCGTCCGCGAGAGCCAGCGGTGGGTCAAGCGCTAGGAGGTCTTGGACCTAAGGAGGTTGGGACCTTTAGATCCAGCGGCGGAAGGATGCGGGCGACTAAGATCTCCAAAGGGGATCCTAACGAGACAAATCTACACAGCGAGGGAGTGCGGCGATTAAGATCTCGAGAGGATGTCCTAACGGCGGATCTGATCAAGGGAGGTGCGGCGATTAAGATCTCGAGAGGAGGTCCTAACGGCGAGATTTGATCAAGGGAGATGCGGCGGTTAAGATCTCTAGAGGAGGTCCTAACGGCGAGATCGATAAAGGAAGGTCGGCGGTTAAGATCTCGAAGGAGGTCCTAACGACGAGATCGGATCAAGGAAGGTCTGGCGGTTAAGATCTCGAGAGGAGGTCCTAACGGCGAGATCTGATCAAGGGAGAATCGGCGGTTAAGATCTCTAGAGGAGGTCCTAACGGCGAGATCGATCAAGGGAAGGTCTTGATTAAGATCTCGAGAGGAGGTCCTAACGGCGAGATCGATCAAGGGAAGATCGGCGGTTAAGATCTCCAAAGGGAGGTCCTAATGGACAGATCGTAGTGGAGCCAAGGTGGAAGCGAAGAGACTCAGACGCCTAGCATCAAGCGAATGGTCCACGAGCGAGGATGAGGTGGACCCTTAGATCAACTAAGAGGAGGTCGGACTACACAAAGTGGTCGAGAGAAGCATGGAAGGGGTCTAGGGGACTCGAAGGAGGTCCAAGGACACAAGGAGGAGGTCTGAAAGATTGAGCATGAGAATCGCCCGGCGATAGGTCCACAAGTGCACAAAGAGGTTTTCAAGGAGTCAAGGGAGGTCCTTGGGACTCAGGGAGGTCTAAGCGGAGGGTGAGATAAAAGCGAGGAGGAGGTCTAAATCTCAAAGAGATTCAAACCAACAAAGGAGGTTAGAAGAAAAAGATAAACCAAGAGGCACCGAGAGGAGCTTGAAGGAAAAAAGACCCAAGGCGTGAAGAAACAACAGAGAGCCACAACCGTGAGAGAGCACCAACAAGAAGCTTAGTTAAGGTTTGATTAATTCAAGTTAAACTCTCTAAATTTTCAAAATATTAGGTTAAGCTTTGAACTCTCAACAAAACCAAATGGTTACTTTTATTTTGGCGGGCAAGAACCTTAAGGCAGAGCGGGGCGTTACAAACCTTCACCCCTTAAGGGAATCTCGACCCGAGATTGAGGCTTAACTAGAGAATAGGTGGGGAACTCCTTCTTGAGGTCCTCTTCACGCTTCCATGTTGCTTGACAGTGGTTGCTCCATTGCACTTTGCCTGACTTGGTGGTCTTGTTCCTTGTAACTCTTTCGACCGTCCACGATCTTGATGGGTTGCTCTTTGTAAGTAAGGTCTTCTTGGAGGTCCTGACTTTTAAAGGCATTTGATCCTCCGGCACTTTCATAAGCACTTCTTCAACTGTGACACATGGGACACATCATGAACTCCAGCAAGGTGAGGAGGAGGTCTAACTTGTAGGCCACTTCACCCCTTCGGGCAAGAATTGGAAAAGGTCCAATAAATCTTGGAGCAAGCTTCCCGCTAATTCCAAACCGCTGCATACCTTTGAGAGGTGAAACTTTGAGGTAAACTTGATCCCTAGGAACAAAGGCTAGGTCTCGCCGCCTAATGTCTGCATAGCTCTTTTTGCCAGATGCATGCGGTCTTGACTTTCTCTTATTGACTTTACTTGGTCTTGACTTCTTTTAAAAGGTGCAGGCCAAGAACTTGGCCTTCACTAGTTTACATCGATACAAAGGTGTTCTACACTTCCTTCCATAAATAGCTTCAAAGGGACATTTGAAGGCTTGCTTGGTAGGCATTATTGTAGGAAAATTCAGCATAAGGTAACATCTTATCGGCTAGCTTGCTTCTCGGGCGCAAGCTCTCAACATGTCTTCAAGGACTTGATTGACTCTTCGGTTTAGCCATCGGTTTGTGGGTGGTATCTTTGTGCTAAAATTGAGGTCTATGCCGAGCATCATGTAGCTTTTGCGAACTTGGAAGTAAATTGAGATCCTCGATGCGAAACTATCTTCTTTGGGACACCATGAAGACACACAACCTTTGCCATGTAAATTTACGCGGTTTGTCTCGAATAGGTAGTCTTCACGGGAATAAAGTGAGCCATTTTAGTTAACCTATCACGATGACCCAAATAGAATCAAAACCAGCTTGGAGTGCAGGGTAGACCAGTTATAAAGTCCATCCCGACCTCTTCACATTTTCATTGGGTATGGGTAAAGGCACTAGAAGTCCTCGGTCTTTGGTGCCTTTGCCTTAACACAGCAAGTATCACATTTGGCCACATAATCTGCTATTTCTTTCTTCATTCTTGGCCACCAATACAACTCCTTGATGTCTTGATACATTTTGTAGCTCTGGATGAATGGAATACAATGCCTCATGGGCTTCTTTAAGTAACACTTTCTTGAGCTCTGTGTTATTGGGCACACAGAGCCTTTTATCAAACCAGACCACACCCTGTTCATCTTCAGAAAACCTTGCAGCTTTCCCTTTTCTCATGTTGGCTTTGATTTCTTGAATGTCGGCATCTTCAACTTGAAATTTGCCTTGATCTGTTTTTGCAAGGTAGGTTGCACTTCAAAAGTGCTAAAATCCTTCTTCAACTAACTCAAGCCTAAGCTTCAGGAATTCTTCATGCAAAGTAGGTTGGCTCTCTTTGATCATCAAGGTGTTGCTGTAAACTTTTCTGCTCAAAGCGTCGGCCACCACGTTGGCCTTGCTTGGGTGGTAATGAATTCCCACATTGTAGTCTTTTATTAGCTCTAGCCACCTTCTCTGCCTCATATTCAAGTCTGATTGAGTGAATATATACTTTAGGCTTTTGTGGTCAGTGTAAATTTCACACCTATTACCAATGAGGTAATGGCGCCAAATCTTCAAAGCATGCACTACAGCAGCTAATTCAAGGTCATGAGCAGGGTAATTTACTTCATGGGGCTTCAACTGTCTTGAGGCATAAGCTACCACTCTTCTTTCTTGCATTAGAACACAGCCAATTCCTTGCTTTGATGCATCACAATAGACTTCAAAATATTTTCTAACGTCTGGCAGAATCAAGACTGGGGCAGAGGTCAACCTTTTCTTGAGCTCTTGGAAGCTTTGTTCACAATCAGAGGTCCAAAGAAACTTCCTTTCTTTCTTTAATAGCTGAGTCAAAGGTCTTGCAATTCGAGAAAAACCTTCAATAAATCTTCTGTAGTAACTTGCCATACCAAGAAAACTCCTGACTTGAGGCACTGACTTAGGTGGTTTCCAATTGAGCACGTCTTGAACCATACTGGGGTTGACAGAGACTCCTTTTTCAGATAAAACATGGCCTAAAAGGACCACTTCTTTCAACCAAAACTCACATTTACTAAACTTAGCAAAGAGCTGATGGGCTCTTAGCTTCTCCAAAACAGAAAAGAGATGCTTTGCATGCTCCTCTTCACTTTTGGAATACACAAGAATGTCATCAATAAAAACAATGACAAACTTGTCTAGGTACTCTATGAACACTCTATTCATCAAATTCATGAAATAGGCGGGGCATTGGTCAGCCCAAAAGACATAACGATGAACTCAAACAGCCCATATCTAGTTGAAAAAAGTGTCTTTGGGATGTCTTCTTTTGAATCTTGAGTTGGTGGTATCGACTTCAAATCTATCTTTGAAAACCACAATGACCCCTTCAATTGATCAAACAAATCATCAATTCTTGGCAAAGGATACTTGTTCTTGATGGTGACATCATTAAGAGCTATGTAATCTACACACATTCTTTGTGTACCATCCTTCTTGGGCACAAAAATCACTGGGGCTCCCCAAGGTGAGGAGCTAGGTCTAATGACACCCTTGCTCTGTAAGTCTTCTATCTGTTTCTTCAACTCCACTTGATCATCAACATGTAACCTGTAAGGACTTTTGGAGATGGGGGAGGTTCCTCGAACAAGGTTGATAACAAATTTAAGGTCCCTGTTTGGAGGCATTCCCAGGAGCTCATTAGGGAAACATCGACAAACTCTTTAACAATGAGGACATCTTCCAAGGTATGAACTTGAGCACTACAAGTAAGGGCTCCATTGAGCTTCTTTGAGGAGGCTTCAAACTTCACGGTGACACCATTAGGGCTAGTCAAAGAGATACTCTTGCCACTACAATCCAACCTTGCATGGTGGTCGACTAGCCAATCCATGCCCAAGATCACATCTAGGGACTGGTGTCCAAAGGATGAGGTTGGCTAGAATTCTACTCCTTCTATGACCAATTTAACTTGTGGACAACCCTAGTTCATGCTTAATTCGAGCAGGATTGAACCAACAAGGTAGACTTAAGAGCAACAACTTGGCGGTGCTGCGGCAAAACTCCAAGAAATAAGCAGATGGGAAGCTCGAGTCAAACAAAACTACTGTTGGCCTTGAATTTACTAGGAACATACCTAGCACAACATCTGAGGAGGTCTAAGCTTCTTCCATAGCAACATGGTTCACGACCTCTTCCATAAGTTTGAGAGGTCCTAGCTTGAGGAGGTCCTCTTTGCTTGAGGAGTCTTGGATGGGGAAGGTCGATGTAGAGGTCCTTGCGGCACTTTCGATCTTTAGTGGGCATTGATTTGCAAAATGCCCCAATTGGTGACACTTAAAGCAAGTGATCCAGCTCTTGTTGAGGTCGTGAGGGGTTGCTTAGTCTTTGCCAGATGATCTTGTTGGCTTTGGGACAGTAGTCGGGAGGTCTGGCGAGGTCTGGAGGTCAGGAGGTCCTTAGCGCTTGTGTTGATCTTGCACAAAGGTTTTAGCCTTGTTGGGGAGGTCTTTGTTGAGCCTTTGGAGGGCAGCATCTTTCTCTTGAAGGACTCAGAAAGCTCTCTACGGGACTCTTCAATGAGCATTGCCTTGTTCACCATATGCTGAAAATCAGGGTAGTCATTACCAATGACTTGAACCTTGAGGCGGGATGGAGACCTCTCTTAAGCAGCTTACATCGTGCATAAATGCGTAGCCACATCCTCACGGGCATAGCGTGACAAGCTGGGTGAATTTAGTGAGATACTCACTCCGACATCTTTGCCTTGCTTGAGGTCTCTAAACTCATTCTTCTTCATCTCTACCTTCCCATCGGGAACATGGGAATGGCAGCAGTGAGAATTGCCCAAGTGATCCTCTGGGGTCAACATGTGAGGCACAAAATGTGTCCCACCATTCATTCTGACCCCTTCCAATTGATGTGAAGCAAACAAAACCTTCTCCTGTCTTCGCGGCGGGCAATATCCGCTTTTCTCTGTTGATCTCGGCCAGTCATCGCATCTAGCAGCTCGGGGAGCTTGAAAAGGTAGTGGGTGCGTCTTCATGAACTCAGATAACCTTGGTGATGGTGAGCAGGGGGTGGAGGTGGTAGCTTCTTTGCGACTTGACTAATACGGCTCATCATAGCAAGTAAAGCATTGGTGGTGCAGCTTTGTTGAGCCATAATTTGGTTCATAATACGCATCATAGAACTCATCATTTGGGCCTGTGCTGCCATAAATTGTCCAAAACCTGGGTCTGGCGCTGCCACGGGAGGAGGTGGGGGTGGAGGCAACTGTTATGAGGGCTCATTCTGACTTGTTGAGTGTCGAGTCTGAACCATCTGTCTGAGAACTCTAAAGGTTTAATAGGTAAGAAAGGAAGCATTACGGTAAGAGGGATAAAGCATCAAGATGAGTTAGAGCAGGGGAGAAAGATAGATCATCTATTAGGGGTGACTTGGTTAAACCCAGAAAGCCAAAAGGCCAGGAGGCCAAAAAGAGACAACAAAACTTCACCAAGGTCTCTTGACCAAACTAAGTGATTTCAAACTAAAAGGACCACTAACAATGACCTTATTTAAATTGACCCTATAGAAGTTACAAAGGCAAGGAGGTCAGGTCAAACTTGAAAACAAGGTTTAGGAGGATGCAAGATCACGAGGACTAAAGAAGGAGTTAAGATTGGAGTAGAATAAGGTAAGAAAAGATTTAGACAAGTTAAGGGCAACATAGAACCAAAACAAGGAAAGAACCACTAAACAAGTTTTAAGGTTAATTTGCTTTAGAACATAACTTTTGAATCAAAACTAAAATGACCTTTCTACCTATGGCCCGTCCTCTGACCGACCAAGGCTCTAATACCACGAGGCGACCCACCTGTGATATCTGACAAAAGGTCGGGAGGAACATTTTTTATTGAGCTATGGTACCGCATAGAGGTGGTAGTACCGCTCGATTACTACCGCAACTTTGCAGTAGCACCTCTCGGTATATCACCGGGGAGGTCGGCAGGATCTCCTAGGCTAAATCCGTTGGACCTCACAGAATCTGCCCTTATGCCAGAGCTAGTCCCGGGACACGATGCTAGCTCACCTGGAAACACAAGGTATAATCACAACCATGAGGTCAAACAAAAGATGAAGCAGAAAAATTAAGCTTAATATTAAACGGGACCTTATGGTCAAGCTTGAATACAAGAGGTTTGCCAAACCGGCTTACAAGATCGACAAAGACTTACAACCGGCAACAAAAGAGCTCCAAAGCAAAAGCCCCAAAAGCACGTAAAGGCCATCCGGCAAGCCCACAGGCTGTCGAGTGGAGGACGTCCTAGGCAGCTGGATCGTCGAAGAACTCCTCCTCAAAGAGTGCGCCACTGCACTTGATCATCTTCAAAATCTGCTTTGACACAGGGCTTAAAGCCATGAGTACTTTGAATGTACTCAGCAAGACACAGGGAGCATTTATGCACATAATATTCATGCAAAGGCTTACCAATTGAGAGTTGTATGGTTAGATTAGCATAAAGCCAAGTTTTGTGACAATAATATAAGTAGATTGAAGCGACAAGTTAAAAGCAGTAGTACATAATACTTTTGATTTTGAAAAGATGGAGTGAGCACCAACTCACATCCATAGCCCAATGGGGAAGATGCGGTCACACCCATGACTAGGTCCTCACCCAAAAACCACTATAGAGCACCCACTCGGAGGTCAAGAACCGACCTTTGGACCACTACCCAAAGCCAACCCGACCCCTTTGGAGCCGGCCAAGGTCTCTTGAGAGCAAAGCAGGGCATCTCATTGAAGTGTCTAGTGGCACAAACTTTTGGGAAAACTACCCCTTGCACCATTTTCACCGGGCATGTCTATAACCAAGGACTTGGCTATTGAATAGATTTTACACTCTGCGAGAGGTGTACAACTTTACCCACAATCCACGACCTCTCTAGCGGAGCAGGTTCGAAAAGACTCTTGCTCACTTAGATGGTGGCGTCTAGAAGTCTGACAAGGTCTTTACAAAGCTTTGAAGCGGCTCGGGCTGCCCGCTAAGGTTCGCATTTCCCCCTTTGGTCTAAAAGTCCATGAGGTTATGGGGTGCCCCTCTTGCGTAATGAATCATGCGCTCATCCACAACAGCCCCAAGCCATCTCATTGCTAATTAATCGGCCAGACCATTCCCATAAAATGATCTTGTGGTTGCCTTGATTGGCCGAGATCAACAGAACACAAAGTTGAGTCCTTAATTGTGCTAAGGCAAGACTTCCTGACCCCAATGTGCAAAGCACCCACTACTCCTCCTGCCTTCTTGCCTCGGCAAAAACATTTTGTAATAAACCACCTTAAAAGACCACCGGTCTTGCTGCATGATTTAACAAAGTGGTCTCACACCTGACCAACACAACATTGGCATCACACCAAAGTTTATATGATGGCACCAACCACAAGTTCCATAATTTAATTAGTCAAGATTATTAAGGATGAAACATGATACACCGACTGCCACGCTTTCTAGAAGCGAAGCTATATATAAACCCTCTGACCCCATGTTGGCAAATAACAAGGAATACCAACTAAATACCCAATCTAAGGTTTTCAAGGTGAGCATGTCAACATGACTAGAACAAGTTATAAAGGAGGCATAAAAGCAAGTAGGAAAGTAACTATAGCCCAAACACTTCTTATAAAAATAGCCATGCAAGATAAAGTAAAACCAAAATATATTTGCAAAGCTAGGTTCAATATGATCAAAAGGAGGTGCATGGCTTGCCTTGGTCAAGCGATAGATAACCTTGATGAAAATTCTTTGGGTCCAAGAACTCTTCCTCAAACCACGGGATCTACGTTTGCAAAAACCAAATAAGCAAAACCACACTAGGCCAAAGAACTTCAAAAGACTCAAAAGAACTCAAACCAACTCGGCAAGAAATGGAAAACCAAGAGGCTCAGCACATCCTCAGCGAGCTCCTAGGGAGGACTTGTGCCAGGAGAAACCCAGGCAATGGAGACAAGGAAGATAGAGATGAGCAAAAGGTGGCAAATGAAAGCTTGCCCAGGCTATATATAGCCAGAGCTGGCTGAGTGCACCAAGAAAGGGTTCAATGACGTGTGGGCAATCGGGGTAGCTAGAACAGGGCTTGCCCTAAAAGAATTAAAACAAGGTACCTCGGATGTGTTGCATTTAATGTGATCATGACAACTAAATCGCCTGAGTTACAGGCGGGAGTAATGATAACAAGGTTGAGTGAGGTTGAGAAGTCGGGCGATCAAAGGGTGCACGCTGGTCAAAGGTGGCCCCATCACAAAATTTGTCTCATAAGAGACCCTTTGGGAGGTCTGGGCAGGAGGTCCAAAACTCCCAAAGGGGAGAGCACAGACGAGAAGATTGAAAGACTCAAAGGAGGTCTTGACACTCGAGATCCCCAAAAGGGAGGTCCGGCGGTCAAGATCTCAAAGGAGGACATAACGGTCCGAGATCAAAGGTGTAGGAAGTCTGACGGTTAGATCTTCAAAAGGAGGTCAAGCGGTCAAGATCTCAAGAGAGGACCTTAGCGGTCGAGATCAAAGGTGCGAGGAAGGTCTGGCGGTTAGATCTCCAAAAGGAGGTCGGCGGTCAAGATCTCAAAAGCCAAGGAGGTCGCGGAGACAAGGATCTGTGAGGAAAAGTGAGTCGTTAGATCAAGATCGGATGGCGCCAAAACAAAGGGCGTTCGGACCGGCGAAGCAGGTCCATGAGACCAAGCCGTCGATTTAGATCGGACGGTTTGGGAGGAAAGAGACGTTCGGACCAAGCGAGCAGGTCAAGAAGACCGAGCCGTCGATTTAGATCAGACGGTTGGGAGAAAGGGACGTTGAATCGGCGAAGCAGGTCAACGAGACGGTATCGATTTAGATCAGACGATTGGGAGAAAGAGCGTTCGGACGCGAAGCGTGCCCTTGAGATGAGCCATCAAAAGCGACATCGAGCAGTCTGTGGCGAGAAGGCAAAGCCTCAAGCGATGCGTCGCGAGAACCAGCAGTGGGTCAAAGCGCTAGGGAGGTCTTGGACCTAAGGAGGTCGGGACCTTTAGATACAACAATGGAAGGATCTGGATGACTAAGATCTCTAAAGGGGATCTAGCAGACGAGATCTACACAAGGGAGAAGTCGGCGGTTAAGATCTCGAGAGGAGGTCTAACGGCGGATCGATCAAGGAGAATCGGCGGTTAAGATCTCGGAGGAGGTCCTAACGGCGGATCGATCGGGAGAGTCTGGCGGTTAAGATCTCGGAGGAGGTCTAACGGCGAGATCGATCAAGGAAGATCGGCGGTTAAGATCTCCGGAGGAAGTCCTACGGCGAGATCGATCAAGGAAGGTCTGGCGGTTAAAATCTCGAGGAGGTCCTAACGGCGAGATCGATCAAGGAGAATCTGGCGGTTAAGATCTCGGAGGAGGTCTAACGGCGAGATCGATCAAGGGAAGATCTGGCGGTTAAGATCTCGGAGGAGGTCCTAACAGACAGATCGGCGTCTTGAGCCAAGGTGGAAGCGGAGACTCGGGCGCCCGACATCAAGCGAATGGTCCACGAGCGAGGATGAGGTTTGGACCCTTAGATCCAACTAAGAGGAGGTCTGGACTACACAAAAGTGGTCGGAGAAGCAAGGAAGGGTCCTAGGGGACTCGAAGGAGGTCAAGGACACAAGGAGGAGGTCTAAAAGATTGAACCAGAATCGCTTGACGGTAGGTCCACAAGTGCACAAAGAGGTTTTCAAGGAGTCAAGAGAGTCCTTAGGACTCAGGGAGGTCTAAGCGGAGGGTGAGATAGAGCAGGGGAGGAGGTCTAAATCTCAAAGAGATTCAAACCAACAAAGGAGGTTAGAAGAAAAAGATAAACCAAGAGGTGCACAGAGAAGAGCTTGAAGGAAAAAAAAGCCCAAGGCGTGAAGAAACAACAGAGAGCCACAACTAGCGAGAGAGCACCAACAAGAAGCTTAGTTAAGGTTTGATTAATTCAAGTTAAACTCTCTAAATTTTCAAAATATCGACTTAAACTTTGGACTCTCAACAAAACTAAATGGTTACTTTTATTTTGAAAACTAGGCAAGAACCTTAAAACAGAGCGGGGCGTTACATGAATAGACTAGCATATTTATTGGTTGATGACTACGTTTCATAGGTCATGGATATAGAGATATCAAACTAGTCATATGGACACATGTTAGAGAACATGATGTTGGATTAGACCCACCTTGAGACACTATTGAGATTGTTGTGATTCTATGTGTAGTTAGTTGGTCTCAAGCAATGATGATGTATAATCCTTAGACACGAGATCGACATGGTTTCCTACATGTGTAATAGCACTCTTAGGGGTTTAAAGCGCTACTCAAAATGGCTGGGTAGTTATAAAGGTAGCTTTCGGATATACTATGAAACATGCAGAGGAATGTGATTGGTCAGATATGGGATTTGCCCCTCCTAACACAACAAGAGAGATGTCTCTGGGCCCCTCGTTGTGATCGGATAAAGAAAGTGCATGGCCATGCCACTAGTTGTCAAAGTGTTCGACCACGTGAAGTTATCCGACACCTGATCGAGAAAGTATTGAATAGTCCGTGGATGACACAACATCTCACCTGGAGTTCAACCAGACATCGTGAGGCAAAGGGAGAATACATGAGTAGGTCGTTTAGTTCGATCAGTTATAGACTAGTTGTATAGAGATCTGAGCTGGTAAGTAAAGCTGGTCGAGCGTAATCATAAAGTGGTGAAACACTGGTCGTGGGACTTACTGGTGAGTCGTGACCAAATGTGAGCTGATGCGTATAGAGATAGGACACAGTGCGTAAGTGATGAGGACGATCGTAGATCATATTGCATTGGGTTACTTTGATATAATTTGTGTGTATTAGGGAATCGCTATGTTACGCTAGGAGCCGCTACTACTCGTGATCGAGAAAGGGTTTCGAGTCACAACCGATTACGCATGAACCTCTGAGGTCACACATAGCAGGTTGGAACAAACCCGATCGAATCTGATTAAATCAAGCGTGTTCGGATAGGATCCGTCACGAGCACTATATAAGGAGATGCATGAAATTTTGTTGGGAGTGCTGCGTGAATCACCACGAAACCCTAGCCGCCATCTTCTGAGAGCTCTCTTGTCGCGACTTGGTGCTAGTACATTGGCGTCTGGTTGTTCCTTCCCTGGGCGTGTGGATACTGGTAGAAGCGCTCTGCGGCTATTGCGTTTGAGGGCGATCGCGATCTTCACAAGGAACTATAGAGGTTCTTTGGAGGAGCGATCGACTCGGCGACCACTACATCGGCAGCGCTCTCGTTGGACGAGCTACTCCAACCCTTCTTTCCTTTGCTGCGCATCTGGTGGTAACATTCTATGATCATCTACTTGCTTGGCTTCTGGTTTTGCGTGGTAAAATTTTTTGTTTGTAGCTATCGTAGCCTACCCGCAACCCATGATGGTATCGAGCCATCTGCGTAGTTTTTGATCGGATCGATCGCATATACTTGATATGTGGTAGTAGTAGATTGGATCTATTCTTGGTGGTGCGATAACCTAGATCGGTTCATATAGATGTAACGATCTAGACCTGATCGATAAGATTGATCAGTTCTCGGTGGTAGTAGATGGGTTTACGTGGAGGTTTGAGCTATAAGGACGGATGGTTTATTGCGCTTGTTCACGACCACTCTGCATAACACTCCTACTAGTTGGAATTCCGCCGCCGGAGTTTGCGTGGTGTTGAGTCGTATCAAAGGCAATGATCGAGTGGTTGGAATATGGTTAATGTGATTAATATGATGATTTCCAAGGCTCGGATCGTGAATAAGATTCATGTTACGGAATTGGATTACGTCTTTGGTATTAGTGCGTGCGCTAACAGTAGTGTGTGCTCATGTCGTCCAGATAGAATTGGATTACATGCATAACTTGTTTTGCGAGGATTGATGTGAATAGTATGACCCATAATGGTCCATGTATGAGATGCATGTATGTATGTAATTTCCATGACTGCGTGTCATGCTTATTACTGACAAAAACATCTATATTTTTATATAATGGCTGCGTGTCAATTTGTTATGCTTCTTTACTCCTTGTGATTCATTACTAGTGCTATTAGGAATGATGGCTTAGTGGGAGTACTTGGAGAGTCGACCACTTGGAACCTGACAAGCGAGGATGCGTGGCGATGGAGATCACCATGTGAAAGGGTCATACTATATCACAATACAATTTGATTATGCTGTGAATGGCTTTATATTCCTATTCATTTATTTCTATACATGTTTTTGCTTTAAATGCTTTTGACATGGTAGAAGTAAAATTCCCTCTCATAATATTAAGTTAAATTGATGCCCTCCCAAATATCTTTGCACCATCCAAAGTCATGTATTTTAATGGTAGGTCTTGCCAAAGCGAGTGCCATTAACTCTATTTGACTAGATGGGTTGAACTTACTGTGAGCATTGGTTTAACTTAACAAGGTTATCATAACAGTTGTGGACCTTGGGGCATAAGGGTTGTGTGCGAAGCATAAAGATCTTTGCCCAACAATAAGAGTCATATAGAGATATGATTAGCAAAAGATTGCTTACGATTTCACTAATCCTCTAGCGATAATGCCAAAGCTCACTAGTGGATTAATTGATTGAGGTCTTGAATCATTAAATGTCATAAGAGGATATGGTATTTAGTGGGAGTATTTTTTGTTAAATTGTTTAATAGAAATTACTTTGTTTGAACATATGTCTTAGTTTTGCATATTTATGTTGTAGATCATGGCACCAAGCTACTTGTACCTACATCGATTTTGCTTCGTTCGATACTTGAAAGGAAAAACTGAATGGAACAAATTTTACGGATTGGTCCCACAACCTAAAATTGTTCTTATACAAGATAAAAGGAACATATTCTAGAGGAACCAATTCGGATGTGCCTCTGAGAGAATCTTGCTCTTGCTCTTAAAACCGCCTATAAAAGGCATGTGATGAATCCCTTAATGTTAGGTTGTCTCATGCTTCTTGCAATGAACTCGAGACCTTGAAGCGGTTTGAGAACATTGAGGTCTCTGATATAATCGTGGCGCTCAAAGGCATGTTTGAGACACAAGCAAGCGAGAGATATGAGATCTCAAAGAACTTGTTTGGATGTAGGCTAGTGAGGTGGTCAGGTGAGCCCTCATGTGATCAAAATGGTTGGTTACACAGAGCTTGGAAAAACTTGGTTTCAACTTAGCCAGAGTCGACTCTGATTTGATTCTTGCTTCACTTCTGAAAGCTATGGGCAATTCATTTTGAACTTCCATATGAGCAGCTTAGACAAGAATCTCACCGAGCGCATATGATACTTAAGGCAAATGAGGCAGCATTAAGAAAAGCAACAATCATGTGATGATGGTGCAAAAGAGTATAAGCTTCAAGAAGAAGGCCAAAACTTGGGTCAAGAAAAAGGGCAAGGCTAAAGTTTCGAATGAGATCCAAACTAACAAACCTAAGCCCAAGACTAAGTCGGCCCGACTCAAGAGAATGAATGCTTTTCTTGTAAGAGCTAGGCCATAGGAAGAGGAACATAAGAAATACAGGTGATCGAGAAAAGGAATGGTGGGACTAAAACTTCCACTACGGTATTAATGTTATAGATATTTTTTTCTTGCGACTCTTACATTAACTCATGGGTATTTGATCTGGGATCGGTTGCTCATATCGCAATTCGATCGAGAGTCTAACAAGGAGTAGGAGAATTACAAAGGCGAGATGGATCTTGGCGTCGAGAATAAAGCAAGAGTTCTTTGCATTAGCCGTCGGGACTTTGCCATTACTTTTGCTTTCGGGATTTATTATGGAATTGAATAATTGTTATTACATTCCGACCATTAGTAGAAACATTATCTCGCCTTATGTTTGATGGCGAGAGGTTATAAATTCATTATAGAGAACAATGGTTGTTCTATATTTTTTGAATGAAGTGTTTTATGGCTATACTGTCTTGAATGGGTTATTTATTTTAAATCTTGTTGATGCATCCGTGCGTAATATTAATGCAAAAAGGCTTGACCTAATGAAATAATTTCACTTCCATTTGGCATTGTCGTTTGGGTCACATAAGTGAAAGCATGAAAAAGCTCCATAATGATGGAACTCTAAACTCATTGATTTGGAATCATTTGATACATGCGAATCTTTCTGGTGGGAAAATGACCAAGACACCTTTCAGCAGTAGGAGTGAAAAGGCGTCTGCTTGATTAGCACTCATACATCTTGATGTGTGTGGACCAATGAGTACAATAGCTAGAGGTGGTTTTCGATGCTTCATTACTTTCACCGATGACTATAGTAGATATGATTATATCTACTTAATGAGACACAAAGTCGGAATCCTTTGAAAAGTTCAAGGAGTTCTAGAATGAGTCTGAGAATCAACTTGGCAAGACAATCAAATCTTCTGATCGATCGTGGAGGTGAATTTTGAGCCATGAGTTTGGTAGTTATTTGAAACAATGTGGAATTATTCCTGACTTACACCATTGGGCACTCCACAATGGAATGGTGTGTCGGCGGCGTAATAGGATCTTGTTGGACATGGTTCGATCAATGATGAGCCAATCGGATCTGCCATTGTATTTTTGGGGTTATGCTCTAGAAACTACCACTTTCATTTTAAATAAGGTACCATCTAAATCGGTAGATATGACACCATATGAGATGTGGTGGGAAGAGTCCTAGTTTGTCTTTTCTAAGGGTTTGATATCGATGTTAAATGTTTGACGTATGATAAACTCACACCCGTCGGATAAATGCTTCTTTATAGGATATCCTAGAAACCAAAGGATATTATTTCTACAACCGGGAAGAAGACAAAGTTTTGTTGCCCAAAATGGTGTCTTTTTGGAGAAAGAGTTTCTTTCAAAATGAGTCAGTGGGAGAAAGGTGCAACTCGAAGAAATTTGGGAAACATCTGAAAGTGTTTCAACTCCTATTGAACCTCTACTGGATGAACAAAATGTTGTTGAACCTATAGATGAGGCACCAGCCTTACGTAGATCTAAAAGGCCCGTCAATTGCCTACAAGGTATGGGCATGACGTATTATTATTGAATAATGATGAGCCTAAAACTTATGAGAGCGATGATGGACCCGGACTACGAGAAATGGCTTGGAGCCATGAAATCCGAGATAGACTCCATGAGAGAAAATCGGGTTTGGAATACAGTCGATCCACTTGATGGTGTTAAAACCATTAAGTGCAAATGGATCTATAAGAAAAAGATTGATATGGATGGAAATGTTCACATTCATAAGGCTCGACTAGTCACAAAAGGGTTTCGACAAGTTCAAGGAGTTGACTACAATGAGACTTTCTCACCAGTAGCGATGCTTAAATATGTTCGTATCATTCTAGCTATTCTTTGCATATTTCGACTATGAGATATGGCAAATGGATGTCAAAACAGCTTTCCTTAATGGAAACCTAGATGAAGATGTGTACATGACACAACTTTGAAGGTTTTGTCGATCCAAAGAATGCTAGTAAAGTATGCAAACTTCAAAGTCCATTTATGGGTTGAAGCAAGCATCTCGGAGTTGGAATATATGTTTTGATGAAGAGATCAAAAGGTTTGGTTTCGTCAAGAACAAAGAAGAACCTTGTGTTTACATGAAGGTTAGTGAGAGTGCGCTTGTTATTCTGATCTTGTATGTAGATGACATACTACTGGTCGGAAATGACATTCCAATGCTTGAATCTGTTAAAACTTCATTAAGAAATAGTTTCTCAATGAAAGATTTAGGAGATGCAACATATATCTTGGGAATAAGGATCTAGAGATATAGATCTAAGAGGCTAATTGGATTAAGCACGGATATGTACATAGACAAAGTGTTGAATCGGTTCAACATGCAAAATTCAAGAGAGGATTCTTGCGTGGCACATGGCATTAATCTTAGCAAGAATCGGTGTCCTCGACCAGCGATGGCGAGACAAAATGAGTGATATTCCATATGCTTGACCATTGGATCTATCATATGCGCCATGATATGTACACGACGGATGTATCATATGCTCTAAGTGTTCTGGCGAGATACCAAGGTGATCCGGTGAAGGTCCTTTGGATAGTTATGAAAAATATTCTTAAGTACTTAAGTGTAACATCCCAAGCTGTATAAACAGGGTTTGTTCAAATATAATTAAGGTGTGGAAATTAAAACTTTTTCTCCCACCTTGAAAACCCCTAAACACTCATGTAATTCTTGTCCAAGAGTTGTGTAATCCAAAAACACAAAGCTCTTGTTGACCAAAAGTCAAACTCATTTTCCAATTGTCTAAATCTTGTGCCAAACATTTGGATTATATTTTCCTTGGTCCCAAAAACTGATGTGGGACCCCTCTGAAAAATATCCCAAGATGTAAAACTTGTTTGATAAATTTTGGAGGTAAAACAAATCCTTGAACAACCTTCATGAATTTCCTGAGAAAAATGCATTGCATAATAACCTCTGGAAATTTTATGCAAGGTTAATCTCGTGTCAGCAAGCTCCAGTTAAAATTTCATCAAATTTGGAGTTCATTGCTATCTCAAATAATTCTGCTAAGTTTCAGCTGTTAAAAACTAAATTTAAAAGCCTACCTTTGTTCCTTGGGCTAGCCACTTTGCAAAATTTGGTCCATTAGCAATGTCTGCACCCATGAGACCTCCTCTCCCACCTTGATCAGGTCGCATGACCGTTGGATTTACATCCAACGCCACGACCTCCTCATGATCAACACCGCAAAGACCTCCTCGCCTCATCAAGTCATAACAGTTGGATCAAAGATCCACGGTCATGACCTCCACATGTGTTAAATCTCAAAAACCTCCATGGGTTGTCAAACCACTAGCCATCCCACCTTGTTGAGGTCGTAGCCCTTGGATCCAAGATCCATGGCCATGACCTCCCTCCTTTGTTAAACTAAGCAAACCTCCCACCTAAGCGAGGTCGTAGCCGTTGGATCGAGATCCAACGACCCCGACCTCCCCTCAAATATCCGGTATACAGGACCTCCCCTATCTCGTGTTGTGTACCGTTGGATTAAAATCCTGAGTCACGACCTCCTCCTTGTCTTATCGCATCGGATCTCCCGTGTGAGACCCGACATTTATTAGGCTCATAATACTTAGTCATCCAATTGACCTAGTATTATCAACCGAATAAACTTCGGTCTCGAGAGATGTATACTCCCGAATGCAGTATACATACCTCACAACAAAAGAATATATCAATTCCATACAACACATAGAACATAAGCAACAAACCGTAGTTAATATTAATATGGAATAGCTACTACAAAGAGGGCCCTTAGGCCAAATAGCAATAAGTTACAAGAATACCAGTGGAAGCAAAAGTGCCATAAAGATGGCTATAACACAAAAGCCAATCGGTGTGCCTTAACCCTAGGCATCGTGGGACCGCCAAGCTAGTCGTCGAAGAAAGCGCAACACGTGTACGCAAGTAAGGCTCTTGGAGCTCACCTCCGATCCTCTGCAACAAGGTTGTTAAGCAAAGCAAATGAGTACAATAACTTGTTTATTGTACTGCAAAACTGACGTGTAAGATAACAGAACTATAATTTAGCTACATGCAAGCTTTAATTAAGTGGATGGAGCTTTGGACTTACATTTAGCATAAAGCAAGTTCCATTTGCAATAACATAATAGATTTAAGGCAATTTGACAAAGCATTTTTACTTGTTGAAATAACAACATAATAATAACATAATAACAACAACAAGAACAATCACGGAAGTGACTAACCCAATAGCCACCACAACAATAGTATGAATTACCCTCATACCAACCATGTCAAGTTTTAATTAAAAGTTGTAGTCTAGTTCTTCTGAGGCGTTTCGGCGTGTCCATAACCTAGGGCGAGGCTATTGAATAGTTTTATCCTGCGAGGGTGTACCAATGTACCCACATGAGACCGCCTTTCCTTTAGGCACACTACCTTTGGTATGCAGGCACGGCTAAGTCCTCTGAGACATTTCCAATGGGCGATGCTAATTACGAGCCGCAACCCACGGGGACAAGGACACATTAGACAGACCCTAACCGGCACGCCAATGCTCCCTCCCAACACTACACATACACATTTTATTAAAACATACCCACCAACCAGCTCATAATTAACACCCCCAAAGTACTTAGTCAAGAGGTCCCATATCCCCTCGTGTGGTTAGCATAATATTGCTTTCGAGCAGTGGCGCAAGTAACTCGGTCATAACGACTCGGGCATACTACCACATTCCAAAACCACACCATCCATCCAATATGCCCAAGTCCAAATCAACATTTTATTTTCAGTTTTGATTTTACAAATTAATCAAAGCACAAGTGCTGGACATATAGGAGGAATAATTATACTTGTGTGATCAAGACCATCGACTAAGTCGATGATGGCCCATTACTACCGATAGCTAAGCATGTCTAAGCAGTTTAAGTCGAAACTACTAAGTGATAAGAGCTCATCCAACGAGCTCCAACCACAGCGAATAACCTAGGCTCATTGGTAGTAGAGGATAAACAACTCCTACAGATTATGCAACTATAGGATTACTAGCGACAATTAACACAAAGTAGCATGCATACATAGAAGTAAAACAAAGTATTAAGCTTTAAAATAATGGGACAATGATGGAAATGGTCAAACTGCTTGCCTTGCTGCTGGTCACTTTGTTGCGGAGGGTCGTTTTGGGATCACCACAAATGTCGAAACCTAACGGAAAAAGCGATAAAGAACCGATAAAACGACGAAAAACAACAAGACAGCACAGCAAACGAACTCCAAATTCTCTGAAATTTCTACAGCAGTAAGAGGGTGATTTTTGGGAATTTAGCAACAAGAACCAATGGATTTGGATTCTTAATGCAAAAGTTATGAGCAAAACAATTCTGCTCAGCCCTGAAAATACCAAACTGCACTATTCACTAATTTAATTATGAGGCAACATTTTCTAGAAAAGTGGTGAGGCTGAGATTTTTACTGTGAAACCAGCACCTCATGAGATGAATAACACAATTGAGTTCATCCCATTTGGAGCTATATTGCACTTTCTATAATTTTTCAAAAACAAGAACTTGAACAAAATTATAATGCACAAGTCCTTATTTCTATAACAGCAATATGCTCAAATCTAATTTTTACAGTGAGTTCATTAATAGAGAAGCTAACAAAGTTGGTCTCATTCAAAAATAACCTACAGAACATTAGTTATGGGTTTTACAAGTTAAACCTAAATTTTGAGTGTATTATCCAAAAGGAGTACTAAAACCTATGGCAAAACTGTGCTCTGGAGCTGAACTCAACTTACAACCATTTTTGGATTAAAGTCAAGTTTAAGACAGAGCTAACACAATTTGAATGACCTCAAAAGGATTTAAAATGAAAAAGATATGAAATTCTAAAGTCTACCTCATTTGGGTTCATACTTAAGAATTCTTGACCTTCCTAACATTCACAAAGACATGGGAGGTCGTGAGCCACAGATCTCGAGATCTAACGGCTCGAGACCTCCCAGAGAACAACACACATGCACATGGGAGGTCCAGAGGTCTGGACCTCCTAACCACCTACATTGTGAGGTGAGGGAGGTCATGGCCGTAGATGGAAGATCTAACGGACCACAACATGGAAGGAGGTCAGGAGCGGACCAGATTAAAGGGAGGTCCTCAGCGGTGAGATGACCTCGAGGAGGTCCCAGAGGAGGTCCTCAGCGTCCTGAACCTCCGAGGGAGGTGCAGGCGGCTAAGATTGCGCCAAGGAGGTCTTGGGCGCTCGGATCTCCTTGGAGGAGGTGCGGATGTCGAGATCGGCGCTAGAATTAGCGCACGCACACGCATGCAGCGCTATGGACAAGAGATTAAATCTTGGCGGGACCACGAGGAGGTCATGCGGAGGACTTAATGGCGCGCGATAAATGGTGGATTTAAGGCAGTTAAGACACACCAAATGAATTCAATGATGGGAGCAATGATAAGCGCATTAACTTCGGTGGATCTTTTGTCCTAAAAGCGACAACAGCAGCTGTCGTTGCGTCAAACAAAAACCGTGTTCAAATATTTGGTTCTCGCGGCGATGTAGACCTCATGGCGAGATCAATAATACCGTTAGGTTACGCAATAACCACGCGCACCGCGGACCTTCTCTCAACGGCAATAGCGGCCTTGAGCGCCGTGAGCCGAGAGGACGAGGTGACCGCCGCAGGCAAAACCGAAAAGCAAAAATGAGCTCAGCGCGACAAACAAGCTTATGCCAAACTAAAGCTCATGAAAACATTCATAGGGTGCGGCACTAAGGGATTACGGGGATGTACAGGAGGTCCTAAGGTCTTGAGGAGGTCGAGGAAGGAGGACCGGTCTTGGGGAGGAAGGGTGCTCCACGGCCAAAGCTTGACTCAAGCTCCACTTTGTCCACCTCTGTGCTTGCCCAAACCAATTCAAGTTAGGACTTGGTCCCGGAGGAATGGCACAAAAAAAGCTTAGAAAAGGAGAAAAAACTCCGGTGACCCTTGTCCACCGAGGAGCTTCAAGCTCCGGCAATGGCGACCAAGGAAGCTTTGGTGGTTTAAAGCTCACAACCACAGGGTGTAAGCCAAGGAACAAAGGTGTGCAAAGGAAGCCAGCGGCACAGTGGGGGAGGCTTTATACTAAGGGCACAGGAGGTTGTGGACCAGCCAAGCTCATGGTGAGCTTGGCCCATGGGAGGTCCATGGCTTGGACAAGACACAAGGTTGACAAGGTGCGAGAACTGTGTGGGCGGGGGGAGGCGGAAGGTGCCTGCATTAAATCTTGGTCGGCAAGAGCTGTTGAAGTGTACCTCATGTGCGGAACCATAATAAATCTGCTTGCTCGAGCTTGCCCGCGCGAGAGGAAGGAGAAGAACAGGGAGGTCTTAGTGGCGTTGGATAAGACACAGGAGAGGTCTGGCCATCGGATGAGAGTTTTGAACCGTTCGTTTTAAGTGGTGGGTGGAGGTCCCACCACACGATCAAGGATGGGGAGGTCGTGGCCCTCCGATTTCGTGTCACGAGGTCAAGGCGTTGGATCTCCCCAACGGTGCGGATGAGGGGATCGAAAAGACATGAGGGGAGGTCTGGCCTTTGGATTAAAATCGACTGATGGGGAGGTCGATCGACAAAGCGAAGGAGGTCTTAGCCCTCCGATTTGGATCAAGGGCTATGACCTCAACAAGGCGGGAGGACCTTGTTGTGATGTTTTTCAGAGGAGGTCGTGGCCTTTGGATGTAAATCCAACGGCTCGACCTCAAGTGAGTCAAAGGAGGTCAGCAGTTAGATTGGGAGGAGGAGGTCGTGACCATGGATTTTTGATCAATGGCTGTGACCTCACGTGAGGTGGGATGTGGACTTGCTTAGTTTAACGGTGAGGGAGGTCGGGGCGCGGATCTTGAATCAAGGGCCAAGACCTCACATAGGTGGGATGACCTCGGCTGCGATGGCTTACTGCCACGAGGAGGTCCTTTGAGGTTTAACACGGGGAGGTCGTGGCCGTGGATCTTTGATCCAGTGGCTATGACTGATGAGGTGGGGAGGTCGGCGCCCACGTTGACCGAGGAGGTCCACGAGGTCAAGAGGACCTCGAATGGGAGGTCTGGGGGCCTTGGTTGAGGGAGGTCGTGGCGGTTGGATTGGATCCAACGGCCACGACCTCATCAAATGGGAAAGGAGGTCGGATGGGGTTGGGCTGGACCCGAGGTTTGAGTCTGGCTCGGCCAAGGAACAGTCTCTGTTTTAAATTTAATTTTCTAATGACTAAGACTTGGCAAAATTGTTTGAGATAGCAAATGAACTCCAAAATTCATAAGATTTTAACTGGAGCTAGCTGACAACATGATTAACCTTACATAAATTTTCCAGAGGTTATTATGCAATGCATTTTTCTCAGGAATTTCATTAAGGTTGTTCAATGATTCATTTACCTCCAAAAATTATCAAACTAGTTTTACAACTTGTGATATTTTTCAGAGGGGTCCCACCTCAGTTTTAGGACCAAGGAAGATACTTTCCAATTGTTTGGCACAAGATTTGAGAGAATTGGAAAATGAATTTGACTTTTGGTCAACAAGAGCTTTGTGTTCTTGGTTTACACAACTCTTGGACAAGAATTACATGAGATTGTAAGGGTTTTCAAGTTGTGAGAAAAAGTTTTAATTTCTACACATATAATTATACTTGAATAACCCTGATTATACATTTGGGATGTTACAAAATCTCCCCCCCTAACAGAAATCTCGTCCCGAGATTTGGCTCACTCGAAAGAAGGATGGATAGTCCGCACGCAGGCGATCTTCTCTTTCCCAAGTAGCCTCATCCTCGGAATGGTTTGACCTTGAACTTTAAGGAACTTGATGGTCTTATTCCTTGTCCTTCGTTCAGACTCATCGAGTCTGTGAGCAGGTGCTCGCGATAGGTCAAATCTTCACGGACATCGAGGGTTTCAACGGAGCTTCCTCAGTTGGAACACGGAGGCACTTCTTAAGCTGGGACACATGGAAAACATCATGTACCCCCGCAAGTGCAGCTGGCAACTCCAACTTATAGGCAACAGCTCCCTTCTTCTCGATAATGCGGTAGGGACCGACATATCGAGGAGCCAACTTGCCCCTGACGCCGAAACGTTGATGGCCCTTCAAAGGAGAGACTTTGAGATAAACAAAGTCATTAGGCTCAAAACGTAACTCACGTCGGCGGCGATCCGCATAGCTCTTTTGCCTGGATTGAGTACAGGCGCAAACGCCACGAATAAAAATGAACTTGGCGCTCGGCCTCATTGATTGAGTCCGGCCAAAGAGAGGTCTCTCACGGTCTCTCGACCAGTTCAACGAGGTTCTACACTTTCTCCGTACAAGGCCTCAAAAGGTGCCATGCCGAGACCGGCTCGAAAGTTTGTTGTTATAAGAAAACTTCGTGAATGGCAAGCATTTCTCCCAATGCTTCCCATAGGAAAGGACACAAGCACGAAGCATATCCTCCAAAATCTGGTTGACCCTCTCGGTCGACCATCGGTTTGAGGTGGAATGCCGTGCTAAAGGTAAGACGGGTTCCCATGGCCTCTTGCAAACTATGCCAAAAGCGAGAGGTGAAAAGAGAACCACGATCCGAGGCGATCGTCTTGGGCACACCGTGCAAGCACACGATGCGAGAGACATAGAGGTCGGCCAATTGACCAACAGAAATCTTAGCCCATACAGGCAAGAAATGCGCCATCTTTAGTCAACCGATCAATGACAACCCAAATGGAGTCTTTCCCGTTGGTGTTGAAGGCGGAGCCGGTGATAAAGTCCATGCCGAGCGGAATCCCACTTCCATTAGAAGCACGAGCAAGGGCTGAAGCAATCTCTTTGACGCCGATGCTCGGCCTTGACACGACGACATCGTCGCACTTCGAACGAACCGCAATCTCCCTCTTCATTCGGGTCCACCAAAATCTCGGCGGAGATCTTGATACATCTTTGTGGCCGGGATGAATGGATAAAAGCGAATCATGGGCTTCATGGAGGATCAAATTCCGCAACTCCATGTCCTTTGGAACCACAAGGCGTTGCCCGAACCTCACAACACCATGCTCATCCTCGAGAAAAGCACTTGGTCGTTCGGCCTTGACATTTGCCTTAATGTGGCTCACTCCCAAATCCATCTGGCGGACTTGATCCGATCCACCAAGGTTGGTTGCACAACCATGGGCGAGAAATCCATGCTCAACTATCTCCAAGTTGAGGCATTTGGAATGCTTCGAGAAGAGAGGCGAATGCTCCTTGAGCACTAAGGCATTACAATGCGCTTTGCGACTAAAGCGCATCAAGAAGCGACATTAGCCTTGCCGGATGGTAGTGAATACCCATATCATAGTCCTTGATCAATTCCAACCATCTCCTTTGCCTGAGGTTCAGGTCAGGTTGGGTGAACAAGTACTTGAGGCTTTTGTGATCCGAATACACTTCACAACGATTACCGATTAGGTAATGTCGCCAAATCTTAAGTGCATGAATCACAGCAGCCAACTCCAAATCATGAGTAGGGTAGTTGAGTTCATGAGGTCTCAATTGTCTTGATGCATAGGCCACTACCTTGCCTTCTTGCATAAGGACACAACCGAGGCCTCGACGAGAAGCATCACAAAAGATATCGAAGCTTCGATGGATATCAGGAAGAACAAGAACAGGAGCGGTGGTCAAACGCTTCTTGGAGTATTTGGAAACTTTCCTCACACTCAGCGGACCACAAGAACTTCTTGTCCTTCTTGAGCAACTCCGTCATCGGCCCGCGATCTTGGAGAAGTTCTCGATAAAGCGGCGATAATATCCCGCTAAACCAAGAAAACTCCGCACATCGGTGACCGAAGAAGGTGACTCCATGAAAGAACATCGATGACCTTGCTAGGATCAGCGGCTCGCCTCTCTTTGAAAGAATATGGCCTAAGAAAGCCACTTCCTTCAACCGAATGCACACTTTTTGAACTTGGCGTCAAATTTGGTGCTCACGTAGCTTGCCTAACACAAGCCTCGATCTTGATCATGTTCCTCATCGTCCTTGGAATAGATAAGAATATCATCGATGAAGACCACGACAAACTTATCCAAATACTCCATGAATACCGAATTCATGAGATTCATGAACAAGGCGGGAGCATTGGTTAAGCGAATGACATGACGGTATACTCATACAAGCCATAGCGAGTAGAGAATCTTGTCTTTGGAATATCCTCGGGCGAATCTGAACTCGATGATATCCCTCTCGATCAATCTTGGAGAAAACTCGAGCTCCAGTTAATTGATCAAAGAGATCGTCAATGCGAGACAAGCGGATACTTGTTCTTCTCGTCACTTCATTAAGTGGGCGGTAATCAACGCTTATGCGTAAAGTACGATCCTTCTTCTTTACGAAGATTGCTGGACAACCCCACGGAGATGAGCTAGGCGGATGAAACCCTTCTCTTGCAGCTCGCTTAATCGCTTCTTCAACTCCACCAACTCGTTCGGTGGCATCCGATAAGGCCTCTTTGAGATAGGGGCGATGCCGGAGCCAACTCAATGACAAACTCGAGGTCTCGAGCGGGTGGCATCCTGGAAGATCAGCGGAAAGACATCAACAAAGTCACAAACTGTTGGGACTTCGCTAATATCTGAGCGGGCTTCGCTTCAAGTGCGAAGAGATGAGGGCCTAGCGACTTCGGCGAGAAGCAAACCCGCCACGGAAGAACTAGAGAGAGATGAGCTTCTGGCGCAATCGATTTGTCCCATGTCTTTGAGACAACCAATCCATACCAAGAATCACATCAAGACTCATTTGAATGGAGAAGGATAAGGTTTGCTAAGAACCCTACGCCTTCGATCTCGATAGGGACATCTCTACACTCGGATTGACTCTCAACTCCGAACCAGAGAGCGAATGAGAAGCGGGGACCGACAATGGAGAGAAAGGAAGCTCTCCAACAGCAAACAAAAGACTCGAAACAAAGGAATGAGATGCTCTGAATCAAACAAGATAGTAGCAGGTGAGAGTTAACGAAAGTGTACCTAGTACGACGTCGGGTGCCTCTGAGCCTCCTCTGCGGTGATGGCGTTGACGCGACCACTACCCATGCCTTGGGTAGCCGGACGATCTTCGGTCTGAGATGCACCACCTCGCCCGCGTCCTCCATTAGGGCGAGGGCGCTCCGTCTTCTTAGGGCATTGGTTCGCATAATGCCCCTTCGGTTGCATGAGAAGCATGTGACCCGCCGCCGGGTTGCGGGGCCACCTGCCGATGTGGCGGCGCGACGTGATCGGGCACGACTGCGAAGGACGAGGGACGAGGGCAGGTGACCTCGGGGCGCGAAGAATGAGAGTGGTACCCGAGACCGCCTCAAACGAGGCGGAAGAAGCTGGGCACGAAGTCTTATAGGTCTCCCACTTGCGCTATGGAATCCATAAGCTCCCGAGCCGCATGCTCGGCGACGATGGCCTTGTCGACCAAGGTCTGAAAATCGGGAAAGTCGGCAATGGATAGCTTGTCCTTGACTCCTCGGACAAGCCGCGCTGAACTTGGCTCGCTTGGCCATATCGGTGGCCACATCCTCGGGAGCATAACGAGCGGATGGTTGAACTCGTACACATACTCCATGATGAAGCACGCCTTGCTTGAGCGCAAGAAACTCCCCTTCTTGATCTCCATCAAGCCGCGCAGGATGTGAGCCCGATGGAAGGCGTCTGAAACTCCTCCCAAGAGACGGTGTGGTCTACGGGCTGCATGGCGAGATAGCTCTCCCACCAGACAAAGCTGCACCCTCAAGGCGGTGCGATGCGAGCAGCGCCTTCTCGTGCTCCTCGCGCTGCGCTATCTGGCTTACGCTCCACAAGACGGCCAATCGTCCGCATCCAAAGGGTCCTCGGGCCGAGAAAGGTAGGGGCTGAGTACGGCGAACTCAGCAAGACCCCCACGAGGCCGATGGGCATTCACGCCCAGATCCTGAAGCTCCGGTAAGAAGCGGTGGTGTTGCAGCGATGGCGTCGAAGAGAACTCTCTGTCATCCACGTGGTTGCGCTCAATCGAAGAAGGACCTCGGCCATGGTCGGAGGAGGAGGAAGCTCCTCGTCAGGACCAGGTGATCGCCTTGGCCGCTACGAGTCGTCCCGCCATCTGTTACAAGAAATTTTGGTTAGCAACTAGACCCAAAAACTAAGCCTTAAAGAAAACAAAAGCGATCGACTAGGGAATGAAGATCACCCTAAGCGAAAGCCAAAACAACGAGTAATTAAACTTTAAAAGCTTCTAAAAGACTCTACAAACAGCCAAGAAACACCAAAAGCAAGGTTCAACTTCTCAACTCAACTAACCCGTATTGAATGAGCGAGTAATTGATCGGAAGATTACAAATCAGATTGTAAGATGAGATCTAAAACTATTAGAGAGCAAGGTTAAGGCAGCGAAATAAGTGTTAGATACTTAGCTAACTAGTATCACATCTTACCCTTTTATTCCCACAAGTTTTAGTTGATTAGCCTCTCATTTTCTACCTCATTTACTAGCTTAAGCATTGCTGCCCTAAAATGCTTGCTTGCTGTCCAGAATTTTCAGATTTGAGTTTAGCCTTCAAATACTTCTATTCTTCACCAAGAAGGTAGCCAAGACATCAATTTAGAACTCTCATATGTTACCCAAAACCCAATTAATCGATAATGACTATTTTGTAGAAGAGAAGAGAGGAAAAC
Organism: Phyllostachys edulis; assembly: GCA_036346405.1. NCBI lineage: Eukaryota > Viridiplantae > Streptophyta > Magnoliopsida > Poales > Poaceae > Phyllostachys > Phyllostachys edulis. The sequence goes on from JAYEVD010000853.1 coordinate 78,989, forward strand.
AACTTTCAAAACTCAAATTAGAGTGAGATGAGAAGAGAAAGCTAAGGTAGATGAGGAGTAAAATCTGAGAATTTTCTTAAGCTTTCAAATCTCGTTTATACTTTGAAAATAGGTTTTCCAAAATATCTTAAAGACGACCAAGCTTGTGTTACTACGGTCATAACGGCTCTGATACCAACTTTTGTGAGACCCCGACATTTATTAGGCTCATAATACTTAGTCATCCAATTGACCTAGTATTATCAACCTAATAAACTCGGTCTCGAGAGATGTATACTCCCCAGAATGCAGTATACATACCTCACAACAAAAGAATATATCAATTCCATACAACACATAGAACATAAGCAACAAACCAGAAGTTAATATTAATATGGAATAGCTACTACAAAAGAGGGGCCCTTAGGCCAAATAGCAATAAGTTACAAGAATACACAATGAAGCAAAAGTGCCATAAAGATGGCTATAACACAAAGCCAATCGGTGTGCCTTAACCCTAGGCATCGACCGGACCGCCAAGCTAGTCGTCAAGAAAGCGCAACACGTGGCACGCGAAGTAAGGCTCTTGGAGCTCACCTCCAATCCTCTGCAACAAGGTTGTTAAGCAAAGCAAATGAGTACAATAACTTGTTTATTGTACTGCAAAACTGACGATGTAAGATAACAGAACTATAATTTAGCTACATGCAAGCTTTAATTAAGTGGATGGAGCTTTGGACTTACATTTAGCATAAAGCAAGTTCCATTTGCAATAACATAATAGATTTAAGGCAATTTGACAAAGCATTTTTACTTGTTGAAATAACAACATAATAATAACATAATAACAACAACAAGAACAATCACGAAGTGACTAACCCAATAGCCACCACAACAATAGTATGAATTACCCACTCATACCAACCATGTCAAGTTTTAATTAAAAGTTGTAGTCTAGTTCTTACAGGCGTTTCGGCGTGTCCATAACCTAGGGACGAGGCTATTGAATAGTTTTATCCTGCAGGGTGTACCAATGTACCCACACGCCTGCATCGCCTTTCCTTTAGGCACACTACCTTTGGTATGCCGGCATGGCTAAGTCCTACGAGACATTTCCAATGGGCGATGCTAATTACGAGCCGAAACCCACGGGACAAGGACACATTAGACAGCCTAACCGCCCGCCAATGCTCCCTCCCAACACTACACATACACATTTTATTAAAACATACCCACCAACCAGCTCATAATTAACACCCCCAAAGTACTTAGTCAAGAGAGGTCCCATATCCCCTCGTGTGGTTAGCACATAATATTGCTCGAGCAGTGGCGCAAGTAACTCGGTCATAACGACTCAGGCATACTACCACATTCCAAAACCACACCATCCATCCAATATGCCCAAGTCCAAATCAACATTTTATTTTCAGTTTTGATTTTACAAATTAATCAAAGCACAAGTGCTGGACATATAGGAGGAATAATTATACTTGTGTGATCAAGACCATCGACTAAGTCGATGATCGCCCATTACTACCGATAGCTAAGCATGTCTAAGCGGTTTAAGTCGAAACTACTAAGTGATAAGAGCTCATCCAACGAGCTCCAACCACAGCGAATAACCTAGGCTCATTGGTAGTAGAGGATAAACAACTCCTACAGATTATGCAACTATAGGATTACTAGCGACAATTAACACAAAGTAGCATGCATACATAGAAGTAAAACAAAGTATTAAGCTTTAAAATAATGGGACAATGATGGAAATGGTCAAACTGCTTGCCTTGCTGCTGGTCACTTTGTTGCGGAGGGTCGTTTGCGGGATCACCACAAATGTCGAAACCTAACGGAAAAACGATAAAGAACCGATAAGAACGACGAAAAACAACAAGACAGCACAGCAAACGAACTCCAAATTCTCTGAAATTTCTACAGCAGTAAGAGGGTGATTTTAGGGAATTTAGCAATAAGAACCAATGGATTTGGATTCTTAATGCAAAAGTTATGAGCAAAACAATTCTGCTCAGCCCCTGAAAATACCAAACTGCACTATTCACTAATTTAATTATGAGGCAACATTTTCTAGAAAAGTGGTGAGGCTGAGATTTTTACTGTGAAACCAGCACCTCATGAGATGAATAACACAATTGAGTTCATCCCATTTGGAGCTATATTGCACTTTCTATAATTTTTCAAAAACAAGAACTTGAACAAAATTATAATGCACAAGTCCTTATTTCTATAACAGCAATATGCTCAAATCTAATTTTTACAGTGAGTTCATTAATAGAGGAAGCTAACAAAGTTGGTCTCATTCAAAAATAACCTACAGAACATTAGTTATGGGTTTTACAAGTTAAACCTAAATTTTGAGTGTATTATCCAAAAGGAGTACTAAAACCTATGGCAAAACTGTGCTCTGGAGCTGAACTCAACTTACAACCATTTTTGGATTAAAGTCAAGTTTAAGACAGAGCTAACACAATTTGAATGACCTCAAAAGGATTTAAAATGAAAAAGATATGAAATTCTAAAGTCTACCTCATTTCAGGTTCATACTTAAGAATTCTTGACCTTCCTAACATTCACAAAGACATGGGAGGTCGTGAGCCACAGATCTCAGATCTAACGGCTCGAGACCTCCCAGAGAACAAACACATGCACATGGGAGGTCCAGAGGTCTGGACCTCCTAACCACGCATTACGCGCGAGGTGAGGGAGGTCATGGCCGTAGATGGAAGATCTAACGGACCACAACATGGAAGGAGGTCGGAACGGACCAGATTAAAAGGGAGGTCCTCAGCGGTGAGATGACCTCGAGGAGGTCCCAGAGGAGGTCCTCAGCGTCCGCTGCACCTCCAGGAGGTCAGGACGGCTAAGATTGCGCCAAGGAGGTCTTGGGCGCCCGGATCTCCTTGGAGGAGGTGCGGATGTCCAGATCGGCGCTAGAATTAGCGCACGACACGCACGCGCTATGGACAAGAGATTAAATCTTGGCGGGACCACGAGGAGGTCCGCGCTGGAGGACTTAATGGCGCCGCAAATAAATGGTGGATTTAAGGCAGTTAAGACACACCAAATGAATTCAATGATGGGAGCAATGATAAGCGCATTAACTCGGTGGATCTTTTGTCCTAAAACGACAACGATTTGTCGCTGCGTCAAACAAAACCCGTGTTCAAATATTTGGTTCTCATGGCGATGTAGACCTCGCCGGCGAGATCCAATGGTACCGCGGTTCGCAATAACCACGCGCACCAACGGACCTTCTCAACGGCAATGACGGTTTTGAACGCCATGAGCCGAGAGGACAGAGGTGACCAAGCGGGCAAAACCGAAAAGCAAAAATGAGCTCGCGACAAACAAGCTTATGCCAAACTAAAGCTCATGAAAACATTCATCTGGGTGCGGCACTAAGGGATTACCAGGATGTACCGGAGGTCCTAAGGTCTTTGAGGAGGTCGAGGAAGGAGGACCGGTCTTGGGGAGGAAGGGTGCTCCACGGCCAAAGCCAGCTCCAAGCTCCACTTTGTCCACCTCAGAATCGCCCAAACCAATTCAAGTTAGGACTTGGTCCCAGAGGGAATGGCACAAAAGAAGCTTAGAAAGGAGGAGAAAAACTCCAGTGACCCTTGTCCACCGAGGAGCTTCAAGCTCCAAAGAATGGCGTGCCAAGGAAGCTTTGGTGGTTTAAAGCTCACAAGACAGGGTGTAAGCCAAGGAACAAAGGTGTGCAAAGGAAGCCAACAGCAAGCTGGGGGGAGGCTTTATACTAAGGGCACAGGAGGTTGTGGACCATCGCCAAGCTCATGGTGAGCTTGGCCCATGGGAGGTCCATGGCTTGGACAAGACACAAGGTTGACAAGGTGCGAGGCTGTGTGTGACGGGGAGGGCGGAAGGTGACCAGCATTAAATGCGGTCGGCAAGAGTCGCTGAAGTGTACCTCATGTGCGGAACACATAATAAATGCTGCTTTCGCCGAGCTTGCCCGAGGAGGAAGGAGAAGAACAGGGAGGTCTTAGTGGCGTTGGATAAGACCCAGGAGAGGTCCCGCCATCGGATGAGAGTTTTGAACCGTTCGTTTTAAGTGGTGGGTGGAGGTCCCACCACACGATCAAGGATGGGGAGGTCGTGGCCCTCCGATTTCATTAATCGCGAAACGCACGTGGGAAATGGGACAGGAGGTCCAAGGCGTTGGATCTCCCTCCAACGGTGCGGACCTCCAGTGAGGACTTAACCGCACGCGATCGAAAAGACATGAGGGGGAGGTCCTGGCCTTTGGATTAAAATCCAAGGGCACTGACCTGATGGGGAGGTCGACGCGACAAAGCGAAGGAGGTCTTAGCCCTCCGATTTGGATCCAAGGGCTATGACCTCAACAAGGCGGGAGGACCTTGTTGTGATGTTTTTCAGAGGAGGTCGTGGCCTTTGGATGTAAATCCAACGGCTACGACCTCAAGTGAGTGCAAAGGGAGGTCTGACAGTTAGATTGGGAGGAGGAGGTCGTGACCATGGATTTTGATCCAATGGTGTGACCTCACGTGAGGTGGGATGTGGACTTGCTTAGTTTAACGGTGAGGGAGGTCGAGGCGCGGATCTTGAATCCAAGGGCCAAGACCTCACATAGGTGGGATGACCTCGTTGCGATGGCTTACAAAGACGAGGAGGTCCTTTGAGGTTTAAACACGTGGAGGTCGTGGCCGTGGATCTTTGATCCAGTGGCTATGACTGATGAGGTGGGGAGGTCTCGACGCCCATGTTGACCCGAGGAGGTCCACGAGGTCAAGAGGACCTCGAATGGGGAGGTCTGGGGGCCTTGGTTGAGGGGAGGTCGTGGCGGCTGGATTGGATCCAACGGCCACGACCTCATCAAGGTGGGAAAGGAGGTCGATGGGGTTGGGCTGGACCGGGGTTTGAGTACTGGCTCGGCCAAGGAACAAGGCTCTGTTTTAAATTTAATTTTCTAACAGACTAAGACTTGGCAAAATTGTTTGAGATAGCAAATGAACTCCAAAATTCATAAGATTTTAACTGGAGCTAGCTGACAACATGATTAACCTTACATAAATTTTCCAGAGGTTATTATGCAATGCATTTTTCTCAGGAATTTCATTAAGGTTGTTCAATGATTCATTTTACCTCCAAAATTATCAAACTAGTTTTACAACTTGTGATATTTTTCAGAGGGTCCCACCTCAGTTTTAGGACCAAGGAAGATACTTTCCAATTGTTTGGCACAAGATTTGAGAGAATTGGAAAATGAATTTGACTTTTGGTCAACAAGAGCTTTGTGTTCTTGGTTTACACAACTCTTGGACAAGAATTACATGAGATTGTAAGGGTTTTCAAGTTGTGAGAAAAAGTTTTAATTTCTACACATATAATTATACTTGAATAACCCTGATTATACATTTGGGATGTTACAGGACACCCTCATCTCGTTCCAACTGGTAGAACCATTGCCGAGCAACGCCCGTGAGGTGATAAGATGCAAGCCAAACCTTCTCTTCATTCCATTGTCTTGGAAGTAAAAAATTGTTCGTGATCTATTAAGCAGGCAAGGGGTCGTCTTCCCCATCGTGAGGTCGAAAATTGAGCTTGTGGTACCGTGGTGGTGCACCGACGCTTCTTCTTCCCACCCTTCTCTGCCGGCAGAGCTCCCATCGGGTTGGGACGACCTTCGTTTGGTTGAAAATTTCAGGGCTTCTTTGGTTTGTAGTGCTACGATGGCCGCGCGTTAGTCGCTTGTTGATTGCGTAGCTCGTGGAGCTCATCTCGCAATGCTGTTTGTTGCCGAGGATCTGTTTCAACATCCGTCGCCGCAAGCTCGGATCATCGAGAGTTGGGTTCGCTCATACTTGGTTGTGGATTCGAAGCAACGAGGTGTCTTGTGGTGGTAGGCTCGATACCAAGTTGGTGTGGCTAGGCTTCCGGTTTTGCTCAAGAGGAGGAAGCAGGTGCTTACGTTTATGCGGATGGGATTGAAGGAGGTAACGAGGTTGAGCGATCGCCCTCCGGATCGCGATCGAGGCGATTCTGCCGTCGTGGACGGGAGGCTCGAGTGCAGAACTTCTTTGATATAAACTTTATTGATTCTCTCAAAAGGATGTCTTACATATATATAGAGATAACTCAAGAACTACTCAATTAAAGATAAAAGGAAACTATTCAAGAATCGACAATATGTATGTTGTATTCCTATACGGACTATCGTCATTGTTTGTCCGAACTCGATCCAGGACTCTTTTGCTGATCCTTGCGATTTGATACGGCGGCTATACCCTTTACCCCAATATGAATCCATAACATCTCAACCCTACCCAACATCGAGCCCCACCATTTTGTTAAACTGATCCCTAAATCTCCGATGCATCCAGGTCTATCAAAATTGATCCAAAATCCGTACCGCACACAGAGGCCAATTGGAGGTGTCTCCCTTCCGAGTTCTGAAGGCGACGGCGGATTGTGAGCACGCGGCGATCGTCTTTTGCCGTGGCACCAGCGGCAACGAGCCCACGCATATATAATTGTTGAGCAACTGAGCATAGTTTGTATAAAATGACAAGGTGAAAGAAGATATAACTGTTGGGCAATCAACTAACACCCCGATGACAAATTTTTAGCTTAAAATGTAGACAGCCCATGCAGTTGTTGTTATAAGGTACAGAAGTGCAGATGCAAAGTTGAAATCAATCAAGTAGAAAAGCTAACATAGCAGGTCTGCTTTTGGTGGTTCAAAATTATCCAACTCGATATAATGGCTGCTCCCAGAGGAATCTATGTAAACACATGAACCGCAATATAGATATCTCCACAATTACAAGTAGCTCCTTGTAACTACTTACGTTGATAACATTTTAAAATCACTTATTCTCGACGCTAAGCGATAAAAAGGGTATCAACATCGAAAATCAATAAGTAAAACATATATTACTCATCCAATTTCAAACTTCAAGATATTGTAGGAGCTCTTCATTGAGTAAACTAAGGAGGCTTTAAGCTCTGTGACCTCACAGTAGCACTTGCGTAAGATAATATCGTTGAAACCCCATAACCAGCTTAAGCTAGCGACTTTATGTTCCTTCGTAATAGCTTTTTGAGGCTATCGCCACAACCGAACCTTAAGCACAATCAATAATTCAATATCACTTTACCACCTACTACTGGGCAATCAAACATGTCCACCCCTGTTGGGGGCATTCGGAACAAGCTTACCTTTGTCTCTTTCATGTGCAGGACATCACGGGTCATAGCAACCCGAGGAGGCAACTGCACCAGATAACAAGATCACCACCGAAGGTAACAATACTAACAAAAGGAAATAGGAGCAACCGCACAGCAAATTTGTGATGCCTTTAAGCTTATAGAGGAGGAAGGACCTTGTTGAGTGACTTGAGGAAGCTGGTAAGGCGACCAGGGATCGGACAACACACTACACACGGAGAGAGACCCTCGCTCATCGATTATGATGTTCTGTAGAACACAAGATTCCACACAAGCAACACATTTCACGCAATTTAATCATAACAGCAACCACTATTAGATATCAATCAACCGCCATAAGTGAAACAAGCATTGGTGCTAGAGCATTACAATGTTGTGCATCCGGTTCTCGGGACGATCAAGTAGGGCGTGCCCTTCTGGACCATGTAGTGCGACCGACGTAAATCACCCCCATCGCCCATGAGCGGCGCACCAAGCAAAACAAACAAAACAAGATTTTTTTTTAATCTTTTAGGCGCTATTTCCACAGGCATATGGATGACACGAGTATATGAATCAAGAGAGGTGTAGGAAACGGTGGGCACACCTTCCCTTGGCGTCGACTTTAATGGTGTTGAGGTGAGCTTCCCAACTGGCGGTCAAGATGTTCTGCAAAGGACAGGAGAGAGGTAGCTAGAGCGTGAGAGCACCAAGTGAGGAGCGAGCACCGAGGTTGTTGGTGTAACGCCCCCAAATTCGGGGGATGTTAAACTCTTCACAACCGTCTAGGATGTGCAGTTGCGAAGTAAGCAGTGTCTCAAGCAAGCTTTCGATCACAACAAAAGCCAATATTTTATTACATAAGATTAAGGCTTAACAGCTAGTTTTGATACTGACACGGGCATCCAAGCCCAAAGTTAATATAATACAAGACAAAAGAACTTCAAACCACAGGCACACTTGAGTGCGGTCGAGACCTAATAACAGTAGTTGCTTCCATCCGCGGGTCCACCAAAATCTTGTTCAACCAGATCCTCTGCATAATCCCTGGTTTCTTCTGTAGATTGTTTGCAGATTATGCAAGAATGAGTACTACTACCGTACTCAACAAGCCACATGGTAAAGCTAAATAATTACATGCAAGGAGTTCAAAGGATGGTTAGGGTTTTACCTTAACAGCATATGTGGATGCAATTTGCGCTAAATAGGTTTACAAAACAAGAACAACAATAATATATAATAACATCGGGGTTTCTCAACAAACCACAATTTCCAACTTACCATCTCCAAAACTCTACTTATGCCTCATGTACTGGAATCACCCATTAACACAGCTTCATTAACCGGAAGCACGGCGTATTCGAATACCTTTTTATACACTCTGCAGAGTTGCCCAACTTTACCCACAAGATATCTCAAACTCACATTGTCACGCATCATGTTTACGTACAACTGAGTTGGGATAACAAAGCCTTTTCACTAATCAACCTTTTTAGTCTCTACCCGGTAAGTCTATGGACCATTCAGCCCTTGGGAGACTCCACTGGCCACAATGGATCTTGCACCCCAATGCTGATGGCACCTACCGTTGTGTAGACCAGCGAGTGCCCCTTTAGGCCCACCCCTATCTCATTCTCGATGCTGTAGATATTCAATCGGATGAACAGTGTACTAAGCTAGGGAGTAATGACCACGCTTGTGGTTGAGCGGTTTTCTGTGTCTATTACTTGGCACAAGGTTCTTGTCCTTACTTGTCATCCAGTGAGGCAATGGCACAACACCATCTATTACCGTTATTATTGTCAACCTTGGCTTTATGCAAACTAACCATACTGACTCTCCATTGGTAAGTCCTTGCATGAATATTATTGCATCTTTGCTCCTCGTGACTTGTTGAGTACATTCCAAGTACTCATGGCTTAAGCCCCGTGTCCAGCAGATTATGAAGATGATCAAGTGCGTGAGCGGTCTGAGACCTCTTCGAGGAGGAGTTCTTCGACGACTAAGATGCCTAGGATGTCCTCCACCCGGATGCACTGTGGTGCTTGTTGGATGGCTTTTGCGTGTTTTGGTGTTCGAGCCCTAGAGCCCTGCTTGCCGCTTGTATGTCCTCGTTGGTTTTGTAAGCCCCTGTGGCAAACCTCTTGTTAACAAGCTTGACCTTAAGGTCCTGTTTTATAAAGTTTAATTTGTCTGCTTCATCTTTGTTTGACCTCGTGGTTGTGGTATTGGTGGTGTTCTTGTGCGAGCTAGCTCTGTTGTCCCGGGACTAGCTCGGATGCAGGCGGGACCACCAGGAGGTCCCTGGGACTTAGCTTCGGGAGGTCCCGGGACCTCTCTTAGTGATGTGCCCGGAGGTGCTACCGAGCGAGTGGCGGCCACGACCTCCAGGAGGTCCTCAAGACCTCCTGGGAGGTCAGTGGTGGACCAAGACCTCCAGGAGGTCCGCAAGACCTCCTGGGAGGTCCTGACAGGCCTCCTCGGTGCAGCTCCCTGCGGTGCTACCACGTTTTTCCGCGGTAACTTCGCAGCGCAAAAAAAAATGGTCCTCCCGGACCTCTTGCGGTACATCACGGGGTGGGTGGTCACAATGCTGTAGATATTCAATCGGATGAATAGTGTACTAAGTTAGGGAGTAATGACCACGCTTGTGGTTGAGCGGTTTTCTGTGTCTATTACTTGGCACAAGGTTCTTGTCCTTACTTGTCATCCAGTGAGGCAATGGCACAACACCATCTCGTGGCTGCCCACCTCGAGATCTCACTGATGACTCACTTTTTAACACAAGTCTATTGGGTTATCCAACTTAATGGACACAACCCTCAACTCTGCACCAAAACCATTGGCGAACTGCCAATACTGCTTTTGATTGATAGCACAATTGAGTGACAAAGCTACTTATATAGATAATATTTTATGTGAACTTGTCAAGGTTAATATGGCCTACAAATGCTAGGTGGGTTTGTCTGTGGGGTAATAGGAATAATCTAATTATCATGGCATTCAAAAGTATTATTTGAGAATTAAAGTAATTGGCACAAATATAATAATGAAAGTAACAATATAAATATATGACATGTGGGTTCAAAATGATCAAGGAATGTGACTTGCCTTCTTGCACAAAGTCCGTTGATCTTGCTCTGTCTCGGGCGTCTTCTAGAGTGCAGTCGTCAATATCAGAAACCTAACGAGAAGCAAAGCAACAAAAAGAAACTGTAAAAACTAGCTCGACAAGGAATGAGTGGGAACAACAAGCAAGTAAATAAAACCAAAAAGAAACTTAAAGGAAGATGGCGTGGGATGGTGGGAATTTATCCGGTGCTTGATTGGATTGGACGGTTGTGAGATTTGGATCCAAGTACAACAAAAATATTGTAATGGATTAAATAGATCTATAGGAAGGTGGATAGATTTATTTGGAGCTTGGTATAGTGAACGGAGTCAAGATTGTGTTTTACGGGATCGAGGCGATGCGAAAGGACATAAACCGTCAATTTAGGGTTTTGGCGGAAAAAGGGTCGGATAATGAATGGTACTATTTTAGTTGGGGAGTAGTATCCTCGCACTTGTCGGTGACGGATAGAACGGATTTGGCCTTCGCCATCGCCATGGACCCGCCGCCACAAGACAGAACTCGCTTTCGTGAAATGTTTCGAGGCGGAGGTCAAGTCGAGGAGGAGAGGGCGGCGCTGTCCAACTCGCAAAGAGGAGGCAAAGAGAAGACCGGAAGACGGAACGACGGCGGGAGAGCACCGGCAAGGACGGCGGCGATGCGAGGGCTCGGACTTGGGCTTGTCGAAGCTTAAGTGATGCTTGATCGAACTGCTTGAACAGTTTCATTGTTCTGTATACAGAGATGCAGAGATGGAGTTGTCGAAAAAAGGTGCAATCAAAATGCTAATTACATGGTTGAGTGCAAGCTCATCGATACATATAACTATCACGTAACAAGCTTAAACTCACAGAATCTCGAATCGAATTGCGCCAAAACCACCATTCACAAGCAAATGGTACAACCGACACAACATACCTTTGTGCTAATAACTTATGTAACTTTGCTTTAGCTTTTAGTTTCGGTTTGAACACGTTAAAAGGTAAAATATTTATATATATACTGAGAACTGCCAATTGGGTGATCTATGTATATATAGTCTAGTCTATTACTGTGTAGGCTTGGATGGATTGTTGAATCATGTTCCGTTAAAAAAAATCATTCTCAAGACACGGTCGAAAGTAAGCTCACAAGTAATACTGAACTCACTATGCAACTAGAGCTGCAATTGTTAGGTTCAAACCACGGTTTTTAGTAGGAGGACTAGTGCTATAATTGAAACAAACACCCAACCAAATTAGCAACACAACAGTTACAAGAAAAGAAGCAAGATCGAGTGTTGTTTATTCCATCAGAATAAAGCCATATTGATGCCGCACTGCTGTCTCACAATCTGCATGAAACGATGATATAATAATAGTTTCTACTAACATGTCCATGTCTATATAACACTCATAAATTTCTGCTCCATTTCAGCAAGGCTACGTAGAAGAAAATTGTGCATCCTCGGACCTCAAAGACAAGGCAACATGAAAAGGAAATGTCTTGATTATCGTCGGAACTAGCCGAACTTGTCTCTCCCAAGCCGGTGGAGATGGTAATTGATGGTCTTTGCTGCGTTCTTTGGTTTGCCTTTCTGCAATAAGCATAAAAGGAGGCATTAGGATTCATTTTCAACTCTCAAGTTTAGGTAAGCAATCCGAGGGATGAAAAATTCTAAATAGTAAGTCGAGGTGAGAAATTCGACTTATGAGGGATGCAAAAAAAACTAAACAAAGGTGGTGGAAAACTGATCCCGATTGCAGCAACCAAGAGCTCCTTCGCCTCATGCACTTGTCATCGCTCTCGCTTGTTCAGGTCAGCGGTTGAGGAATGACACCATCTCCATCATGCAAGGCTTCACGACACCACCAAACTTATTCGGGTTTATGTACAGCCCACCACCTTCCGACCCATTCTCGCCACTCCACCGATTAACACGTGAGTTAAACTCTCAAATGAGTAATGCAAGCAAGAAAGGTTCCCAATAGCAATAACAGATGCGAAGAACTTTACAATGCAGAATACAATACAAACAATATAGGTGTGTGAAGGCACTTTCGGGTTAGATAGGTGTTTCATTGCTATAGTAGCATTCATGTGCTATGGCTTGAATATTGCAAAGCAACTACGAAAATTCTCCTTCAAGAGAAACAAAGATACTATACCACGCAAATGGCGGATCTAGGATTTGATCACGCCTCGGGCTAAATTCTAATAGGCTAACATCTTAAAACTAACGATAATTTCTACCCACACTAGGACAAAACAAAAAAAAATAAGCCAAAGCAACTGCAAAAATTCTCCTTCAAGAGAAACAACATACTATACCACGCAGTGGCGGATCTAGGATTTGATCACGCCTCGGGCTAAATTCTAATAGGCTAACATCTTAAAACTAACGATAATTTCTACCCACACTAGGACATAACAAAAAATAAGCCACAAATGCTTCATTGACATGAAACTTTAGCAAAAATGCTTCAACATAAAATATAATAAGAAAAACATGGCAAAACATAAATAATATAGCATCTTAGAGATACAAATTGAGTACCAAAATAACGAAGATTTTATCTCTAACCTAGCCCACCATTTCTTCGTCAATAGTAGGAAAATACGATGACAATGTCTTGCTCCTCTTCATTTTGTATCTCTAATTCCTAAATAAGAAATGCACTTATTATTTATTAACAATCACCAAACCTCTATATACCATAAGGAACATATGATTGCATTAGCTCACCAAAAAGACCACCTGCATAGTTATGACGATATCTTAAAGCACACTCCATATGATTAACAAACACTTATTTACACACAGTACACAACCAACATGGCAACACCTCTTAAATTTCAGAGATGGCAATAACCTGACTCTCTTACTACTAATTACTATGCATCTTTAAAAACTTTCAAGCCTCCAATTGCATAACAACAGAGACAAGTATGGATTCGAGTAGAAATCACAATCGCACCAGATATAACCAACAATTGCACAAAATCACAAGTAGTGCGCAGTGTGCACTCAAGCATAAATTGCTACACATGCTGTTCTCTAACAAAATGGTCCTATTACGCATCAACGGCTACGGCTCAAGTCATGACGCAAGCAACAACACCAGTAACTTCCAATCCCGTAAAATCTCACACGAGCACGGATTCGAGCAGCAGCAACTGCTCGCGAGTTGCAACACCCAAAGTACGAAGCATCGGCGTTTGGAGTTGAGAAATTAAGCGGTAAAAGAGGCACGAGGGGAACCTGGCGTGGTAGTAGAGCTGGGAGTCGGGCGTAGAGGCGAGGGCACGACGCCGGTCGCAGAGGGAGGGGCGGCCGCCAGGTGTGGAGGTGAGGGATTAGGTTTGGTGGTGGGAGTGGGACTCGGGAAGACGGGAAGGAATGGCCGAATGGGAGGCGTGGCCGCGTGGGAGTGATGGGCTGTGGCCGCGGAGGTGTGGGGAGGAGGCCAGCGACTGGGCCGGCTTGGATGGGCCGATTCGTGAATGGTTAGGCCTCGGGCTAGGGCTGGGCCGGACGTAGATGGGCCTATATCATAAAAAATTTCCCACTGAGAGTTTTGCTAGACCTCGGCTATAGCCTACCTGCTTGGGCTCCAGATCCGCCCTTGATACCACGTTATCCAGCTTACTACTAACTCCATCAGTGCATAGTAAACTTGAACAGGGCAATAAGATTGCATTCGGTTTATACGGTATAAATTTATTTCGGTTTTTGGAAGTTGCAAACCGAATTAACCAACTGAAAAAATAAACCACACCGAATAAACCGAAATATTTGGGTTCGCTTTGTTCGGTATTTTGGTATACCGAAATTTTATCCTCAAAGAACAAAGAAAGAATTAACAATGGGCACATATGATTCTTCATGGTTCCAAGAATGGTATGACAATTGGCAAAAGCCATTTGCTAACCTTCAAAGTGGGTATGAGCGCTGTGGGAAATGCGGCCTTCAGAGAATCGAGAGCGGAGGATGGCGGAAGCGATCTTGCGGTGGGAACGGACCGCCAGAGTGGAGGCTCACGGATCGCCGGTGGAGTGCACTCAGGTGCGGTGACCAAAGATTGTAGCACTCGTAATTGGAATACAATCTATATACTCAATTAATTGGAATAAAATTTGTATCTATTACATTTATAACAATCTATATATTGAAACTTGCAAGGGGATGGATGCTACATGAGAGGAGCAATTGGAAAGGGGGATAGGTGCTACATGAGCTCAAGAATTGGCAACAACGAGGTACATGTCTTTGCTAAAATGTTCATTTTATTTCTTTGCCTTGGCGCCTTAGGGACGAGAGTAAGGCGTCGCCGCCGCCACGCCTTACCGCTTAAAAGGTGTGAGGGGTGGGTCGCCTCGCCCACCTTACCACCTTAATAACCATGGTGCGTAACAAAGTCAAAAAGAAACTAACGAGTTGCTTGGATTCATGGATTTTTCATACAGACGATTCGAGATTGAAGTCCTTCAAAAAAAATTAAGCTACCGACCCTCGGATGAAAATTATTCAATTCAGACTACATTTTCCTTATGAGCAAAGTGCTTTGATACAGATCATAAATCATAGTTGTATCAACAAGTATTAGCCAAGAAATCCACGCTGCATCGAGACACGATCCACCAAAAGGAAGGTGCTCGAGATGGGGGAACTACTTCTGAATGTGGCGCTAAGGATGGGGAGAAGACAAGACAAGAGAAGCAACCGCTCACCTTCGGGCGGACTTTTCATGAGGGCGCCGAGGAGCCATGGGGACCTGTCATGATCGTGAGGGCTCTTGGCGGTCAAAGATCTAAAGACTGAGCGGCCGTCTGGGAGGGCGACGGACGGCCGGGAGGTGAAGCGAGCCACCGGGCGCCAAGGCCGAGGCGAGAATCCCAGATGGCGGGGGGGGCCTTGATCGGGGAGGAGCGCGAGTGGGGGGAGCAGTGCTAGGGTTAGGGCAGCCGCCGGGAGGAGCGCGAGTGGGGAGGGAGCGCGACGCTCTGGCTTAAGAACTTCTGCACGGGCGGGTAAATTTTGGGAAGTTGGGGGCATTTTGAACGGCGGCCCGACTTCACAGATCAAGGCTTGAGCTCCCGCGAAAAGCGATCGTTTGTTTTGGCTTCGGTTTTCTCACCCAAAAGCCAGCGGATGCCCGTCCAAACAGGCGCCTCCAAACAGGGCCTAAGTAGCGACCCTAGCTTCTTCACACGGTGGGACAAAACAGACGGAGAAAAAGGGAAACGATGCTCAAGGGTAGGTCGTGTGCGCGCGCACATAAAGGGAAACGGAGGGAGGAGAGTCGCGCCTCAACGGAGAAACCGACAAGGACGGACGACAACGCGGTGTGACAAGGAGGAGGAGGCGGCGCGATGCGGGACGAGTGGATTCTGGAACTCTAAGAGCGGAGAATCAATCGACACTTTTTTGCGTCTGAGGACTGCGGAAGCCGGTAACTCAGAGAAAGCATCATGGCTGCGGTTCTAGAGTATTCGGTCCAATTGATGTTTTAAGGACTTAAATGCTAATTATTAGTGGGTTTTCCTTATGAGGAGACCTCACCAAATTGCGTAAGATCTTCTTTCGCTCATTCTGTGTCTGGGCATTGGATACTCACTGAGCCCGTGGTTGACACACACACACACACACACACACAGAGATTAGGGCTCTGATTCTAACAAAATCAGCCTAAGGGCAAAAATCCAGTATCCGACCTCCAGCCCCGGCCAGAATTTTCCCGGTTTCTAGTTTCCGTGGAGGCATGGACACTCTGAAGTCTGGACCCTGGATTTGGATGTATGCATATCTAAAGAAGAGACCATATACATGTATAGTTTCAATCACTTGATTGCACTTTCCTACGCAAGTATACAACACCACGGCGTGCCTACCGCCGAAACAATCAAAACGACCTCATCAACGCTTTTGCCTCTAAACACTACCAAAATTCTAGAACTGGCTACACATGTAACATGAGTGTTAGCTTTCCAACGAGCCAAAGAACGTCGCAATCCGAGTTTGTATGCAAAAGTTATGATGGTTTTACCGAACAGTGCGCGATCTACCATATATATTTTTGCCCAAACCAAATAACTCAACATGAACTACACATGCACAGAGAGCCTCCAACAATAAACCACAGCATCACCTACATCACAGTAGCATCAACTCAATCCATTTACAGAGCACTAACACTAGCTCTCAGTAATCCACATCACAAAGCAAAGGGGGGGAGTAGAGAGAGTGAGGTCGTGGGAGGCCAGGGTGACGAAGTGGAGGAGGTCGAGGGCGACGAGGTCGTGGGAGGCCAGTGACGACGAGGTCGGGGCGAGGTGGAGGAGGCCGGGGGTGATGGTTCGGATGAGGCCGAGACGAGTTGGAGGAGGCCGCGGGCGACAAGCTCGGCGGAGGCCGGGGCGCAAGGTGTGAGGAGGAGAAACAGCAGAGGAGGAGATGGAGGTATGAGGTGTGAGGAGGAGAGACCGCAGAGGAGGAGATGGAGGTTATATAAAGCGAGTTTCGGCAGCCCGCCCATTATGTTCAAAATTTCGTTTCCCGCCCAACAATCAGAGACGGTTCTTGTTAAGAACCGTCTGTGATACGCACCTATCACAGATAGTTTTTTAATAGAACCGTCTGTGACACAAGGCCTCCAGAGCGGCAGTGCGGCAGAGGGATAGCAGGATATCACAGACGATTCTTAATTAGAACCGTCTGTGATAACTAATTATCACTGAGCGGTTCTCATTCGTAACTGTCGTATTATCCGCAGCGGTTCTTATTGAGAACCATCTCGTGATTGGTCGGATTATCACGATGGTTTGTGAATAGAACCGCTCAGGATAATTCCTGCACAGTTCTATTAATGAACCGCTCGTGATAGATGACTATCGCGAGCGGTTCTAAATAAGAACTGCTCGTGATAGATCGGCAGCGCCACCGCAGTTCAACAGACCCAACAAAGACGATTCCAAAGGAACCGTCTGTGATGGGGCGTCTATTATAGCCTGTTTTGTAGTAGTGTGAGTGGCACGCCGTGATAGCGTCCCACGCATTGGATGCGATCTCCGTTGCTACAAAGAACACTCAATCCTTGCTTGTTTGCACAGTCGCACCAAGGCGACGCGCGATCCTTTCGCAATGAAATTGTGTGTGGATCCGGAATCCACCAGAGCTAACACCGTTTGTCCCGCAATCTGTACTTGGAGTTGCATGGTGCGGCTGGCCTGAATCCCGGTGAGCGCATGCAAGGATATCTCTGCCTATTCGACCGGGTCCGCAAGCGCATCCTCATCTTCTATTTCCAGCATGTAAATCCCCTTCATCGAGCAAGTATGATTGAGGTGAAACTTCTTCGGGCAGTTGTAACACAGCCCTTTTGCACGGCGGTCAGCCATATCCTTCGTGGAGAAGTGGCAGTGCGGATCTGATGCTAATTTTACAAATTTCGCATGAGACGATATTTCCGAAAAAAAAAAGTTTCCAACAATGCTATTTGCGCCGAAAACTCACCGACAAGTTGCCTCGGTAGGTAACACAACAACTCGTCAAGCCATCAACGGTGACATCGGCAATCGCTCAAATGGAGTCGGCGACAGATGGGAGGTCGAGACCATTCGGGAGATCTGCTAAGGCCTGTTTGGAACGGTTTGTGCTTTTCAAAAGCGGCTTCGGCTATCTTTGCGTGGCTTTCAGTTGCAGTTGAGCAATTGGGCAACATTTAACGGTATTTAACAACAATTGACGACTATTAACGCATTTACTAACACAATTGACGAGAACTACCGCAATAAACGATAACCACCGATATTGACCGCGATAGACACAAACCATAAAGGAATAATGAGATGTCATTTTACAAGTTATTCACATAGAGCGAAACATTGAACATTGCAATAACAATCGGTGAAGGCAATTATGGACAATTTGTATGAATGTAGTCAGATATGTAATAGGAACTTGCATTAATGGAGATAATTACAATAAGAGTAATTGAACAAATTTCTATAGATGTTGAGGCATCCAGAGTTACTTCAACATACTACAAAACAACTTGAGTAACTAATACAAGACCATGTTCCATGCAAAAATTCATCCATTGATCATGCTAGGATCCAAACTAGAAGCAAGAGAAATCAGATTAATCATCTTCACAACAATTGCATATCCATTCATGTTCCAATATACACTCTAAAAATTGCATGGAGCTTCAATGTCTTCCAATTGGAATAGTCCCTTTTCAAACTGTCCCAATGGTTCTTTAATTGCTTATGGTTGTACTCTTTATTAGTGTGTTATTTGAACTTTGTCATAAGGTTGTGATACCCTTTGTTATTCAAACATTGCAGGGTCTATTTTTTGCAAGCACCTCTTCACGCAGATGTCAATGAACACTTCATTTGTGAATGCATCCCATATAGCGATGTTTATGCTTGTGCTTTATCCATCTATATATAAGGAAATATGTAACTACAACATGGAAGCGCCATATAGTTTGTGCTAGTTCGATTTACAATAACGAAGACTAATATTGTTGTTCTTATGGGATGCACAAGCACTAATGCTCTATGAAAGGACTAATCATTCATGGCCCACTATTATGCTTCCATTGAGTGGGTCATGCTCCAAGTGCTAAATTATCAATGCAAAGATCACCCTATGCATACCGACGCCTGTAACTCACCATCGTTGAAGGCGGGCGGTATATGCAAGCGCCTTACCACTAGTTCAAGAGCAATGCGATGCTCAACATGGTTATTGAGGCGTCGGAAGGCGCCGCCTAGGCGACAAAGGCGTAGCGCTGGTCAAGCGTCGGCTCGCCTTGCCGAAGGCCAGATGGCGTCGCCTCGCCAAAGCGTCGACAAAAGGCGTCTCAAGGCGAGCTAGGGTGTCGATACGCTCAAGGCGACGCCATAGTAGGGGAGGAGGCGAATCGAGGAGCGCATGAATAAGAGGAAGCGCGCGCGAATCAGAGGAGCGCGCACGGGAACCCTAAACTGGAGAGAAGCGCGCGAATCGTAAAGAAGGCAAGCGAAGGGGAAAGAGGGAAGGCGAAGCGCGCGACCACTGGCTGGAACCGCGCAGCGCGCGCCCATCTCGCCGGTCCCGTCTCGGCGTCGCCTCCATCTCGCCCGCTGCGGTCTCGGCGTCGTGTCCATCTTCTTGCTGCGGTCTCGGCCATTGCCGTCGCCCTCTCCCGTCTCCGTCTGCCGCCAAAAGCAACAAGGTACGCCCATCGCCCTCTCCCCGTTTTGCTCTGCTCTCCCCTCCTCTTGGCCTCCCCTCCCTCCCTTCTCCCGACGGCCGGCGGCGACCCGGACTCCCCCTCCCTCCCGGCCTTCTCCCCGCATCCCGGCGTTCCCGCCGATGCAGGGAGAAGGCTGGGAGGGAGGGGGAGTCCGGGATGCAGGACGTGGAGACTGGAGAAGGCCGGATCCGTCGCCGGGTTGCCTCTCCATCTCCGCTCTCTCTCTCTCTCTCGCTAAGCGCGCCGCCGCTTGCCTCTCTTCGGTCTTCTCTCATTGTCAGGGGAGGGAGGGATCAGGGAAGGCCGAGATTGCTTTAGCTCTCTCGGTCTCTCCGCCATCTTGTGCATCGGTTGGGTTCATATCTTGTCAAATGCTCTGCTCTGCCATCTTGGCAAGATGGTTGGGTCTTCTCTTGTCGGTGACAAAGATTGTAGCACTCGTAATTGGAATACAATCTATATACTCAATTAATTGGAATACAATTTGTATCTATTACATTTATAACAATCTATATATTGAAACTTGCAAGGGGATGGATGCTACATGAGAGGAGCAATTGGAAAGGGGGATAGGTGCTACATGAGCTCAAGAATTGGCAACAACAAGGTACATGTTTGCTAAAATGTTCATTTTATTCACCGCCTTGGCGCCTTAGGACGAGAGTAAGGCGTCGCCGCGCCACGCCTTACCGCTTAAAAGATGTGAGGGGGTGGGTCGCCGCCTCGCCTTACCGCCTTTAATAACCATGGTGCTCAACAAAGTCAAAAAGAAACTAACGAGTTGCTTGGATTCATGGATTTTTCATACGGACGATTCAGGATTGAAGTCCTTCAAAAAAAATTAAGCGCCGACCCTCCAGATGAAAATTATTCAATTCCTACTCACATTTTTCCTTATGAGCAAAGTGCTTTGATACAGGATCATAAATCATAGTTGTATCAACAAGTATTAGCCAAGAAATCCACGCGGCATTACTACACAGTCCACCAAAAGGAAGGTGCTCGAGATGGGGGGAACTACTTCCTGTAATGTGGCCGCTAAGGATGGGGAGAAGACAAGACAAGAGAAGCAACCGCTCACCTTTCGGGCGACTTTTCATGAGGGCGTCGAGGAGCCGGGGACTGTCATGTCGAGGGGCTCATGGCGCAAGAAGATAAAGAATGAGCGGCCGTCTTGAGGAGGGCGACAGGACGGCCGGGAGGTGTGGGTGGGCCATCGGGGAACAGTGCTAGGGTTAGGGCAGCCGCCGGGGAGGCGAGAATCCGAGGCGCAAGGGGGAGGCTTGATCGGAGGAGCACGAGTGGGGAGGGAACAGTGCTAGGGTTAGGGCAGCCGCTCGGGAGGAGCGCGAGTGGGAGGGGAACGACGCTCTGGCTTAAGAACTCAGTGCACGGGCGGGTAAATTTCGGGAAGTTGGGGGCATTTTGAATGGCGGCTTCCGGCTTCGTCGCGTGATGAAGGCTTCGAGCTCCGATTTAAAGATGGTCGTTTGTTTTGGCTTCGGTTTTCTCACCCAAAAGCCAGCGGATGCCGCCCAAAGCAGACGCCTCCAAACAGGCCTAAGTAGCGACCCTAGCTTCTTCACAGTGGGACAAAGCGACGGAGAAAAAGGGAAACGATGCTCAAGGGTAGGTCGTGTCTTGTAAGCACATAAAGGGAAACGGAGGGGAGGAGAGTGCGTACCTCAACGGAGAAACCAACGGGCGGACGACGGCACGGCGTGACAAGGGGAGGGGAGGAGAGGCAGCGCGATGCGGGGACGAGTGGTTTCTGGAACTCAGAAGAGCGGAGAATCAATCGGCAATTTTGCGTACGAGGGCCTGCGGAAGCTGGTAACTCAGGAGAAAGCACTGCGGGCTGCGGTTCTAGAGTATTCGGTCCAATTGATGTTTTTAAGGACTTAAATGCGAATTATTAGTGGGTTTTCCTTATGAGGAGACCTCACGAAATTGCAGAAGATCTTCTTTTGTTACATTCTGTGTCTGGGCCATTTGGATACTCACACGTACCCGTGGTTGACACACACACACAGAGAGAGAGAGAGAGATTAGGCTCGATTCAAACAAAATCAGCCTAAGGGCAAAAATCCGAAGATCAGACCTCCGGCCCGGCGAAATTTTCCGGTTTCCGATTCTGAGTGGAGGTGTGGACACTCTGAAGTCTGGACCTCGGATGCGGATGTATGCATATCTAAAGAAGAGACCATATACATGTATAGTTTCAATCACTTCAGTTGCGCTTTCCGGCTGCAAGTATACAACACCACGCCGCGTGCCTACCGCCGAAACAATCAAAACGACCTCATCAACGCTTTTGCCTCTGAACACTACCAAAATTCTAGAACTGGCTACACATGTAACATGAGTGTTAGCTTTCCAACGAGCCAAAGAACGTCGCAATCCGAAGTTCAGTATGCAAAAGTTATGATGGTTTTACCGAACAGTGCGCGATCTACCATATATATTTTTGCCCAAACCAAATAACTCAACATGAACTACACATGCACAGAGAGCCTCCAACAATAAACCACAGCATCACCTACATCACAGTAGCATCAACTCAATCCATTTACAGAGCACTAACACTAGCTCTCAGTAATCCACATCACAAAGCAAAGGGGGGGAGTAGAGAAAGTGAGGTCGTGGGAGGCTAGGGCGACGAAGTGGAGGAGGTCGAGGGCGACGAGGTCGTGGGAGGCCAGTGACGACGAGGTCGGGGCGAGGTGGAGGAGGCTGGGGGTGATGGTTCGGATGAGGCCGGGACGAGTTGGAGGAGGCCGCGGGCGACAAGCTCGGCAGAGGCCGGGGCGCAAGGTGTGAGGAGGAGAAACGGCAGAGGAGGAGATGGAGGTATGAGGTGTGAAGAGGAGAAACCGCAGAGGAGGAGATGGAGGTTATATAAAGCGAGTTTCGGCAGCCCGCCCATTATGTTCAAATTTTCGTTTCCCGCCCAACAATCAGAGACGGTTCTTGTTAAGAACCGTCTGTGATACGCACCTATCACAGACGGTTTTTTAATAGAACCGTCTGTGACACAAGGCCTCCAGAGCGGCAGAGGCAGCGGCAAAGGCGAGAGGATAGTAGGATAGATACGAGCGGTTCTTAATTAGAACCGTGCTCGTGATAATTATTATCGCGAGCGGTTCTCATTCGTAACTGCTCGTGTATTATCCTGAGCGGTTCTTATTGAGAACCGTTTGTGATTAGGCTGATTATCGCAGAGCGGTTTGTGAATAGAACCATTCAGTGATAATTCACGACAGTTCTATTAATGAATAAATGCGTGATAGATGACTATCCTGAGCGGTTCTAAATAAAACCGTCGTGATAAACTAGCGGCGCCCGCCACCATGTGTCGAACAGACCCAACACAGACGGTTTCAAGGGAACCGTCTGTGATGGAGCGTCTACTATAGCCTGTGTTTGTAGTAGTGTGAGTGGCACGCCGTGACAGCGTCCCGCGCATTGGATGCGATCTCCGTTAGCCACAGGAACACTCAATCCCTTGCGGGCTGCACAGGTCAGACCAAGGTGACGTTCAGTCCTTTCGGCAATGAAATTGTGTGTGGATCAAGAATCCACCAGAGCTAACACCGTTTGTCCCGCGATCTGTACTTGGAGTTGCATGGTGCGGCTGGCCTGAATCCCGGTGAGCGCATGCAAGGATATCTCTGCCTGTTCGACCGGGTCCGCAAGCGCATCCTCATCTTCTATTTCCAGCATGTAAATCCCCTTCATCGAGCAAGTATGATTGAGGTGAAACTTCTCCGGGCAGTTGTAACACAGCCCTTTTGCACGGCGGTCAGCCATCTCCTCCGTGGATAAGTGGCGAAACTTGGATCTCGCTGGTGTGGGGCGCAGACCCGGAGGTGGTGCTACGGTCATCGTCGGTGGGGGTGGAGTACTTGGAGTGGGGGTTGGAGCCGAGGGCGCTAGTGGTTTCAGCCGTATTGGTGGCTTTGGTTCGGCGGGTTCCTCTTGAAGCCGCACTTCATAGGCTCTTGCAAGACTCATGGCCGTCTGCAAATTCGTCGGATTTTGTAGTTCAACATCGGTTCGTAATGGCTTCAAGAGTCCGGAGGTAAAGAGCTGCACTTGTTGCATTGGCGAGAGTGGATCGGCGCTACAAAAGAGAGCCAGAAATTGGCACTGGTGATCTCTCATCGATCCGATGACGTCAGAGTCGCTAATTCTCCCAATGGGTTATTTGCAGATGGGAGGACCGGCGCATGTTCAAAAATCAGCAAATCTCGGCCAAGTCGGGACACCTCATCTCGTTCCAATGGTAGAACCATTGCCGAGCAACGCCTGTGAGGTGATAAGATGCCACCAAACCTTCTCTTCTTCCATTGTCTTGACGGTGAAAAAATTGTTCACATCTGTGAAGCCAGGGCAGTGGGTCGTCTTCCCCATCGTAGGTCAGAAAATTGAGCTTGTGGTACCGTGGTGCACCCTGATGCTCTTCTTCCCACCCTTCTCTGCCGGCAGTAGCTCCCATCGGTTGGGGACGACCTTCGTTTGGTTGAAAATGCAGGGCTTCTTTGGTTTGTAGTCTTTGCGATGGCGCGCGTTAGTCGCTTGCGATTGTGTAGCTCGTGGAGCTCATCTCGCAATGCCTGTTTGTCGCCGAGGATCTGTTTCAACATCTGGTCAAGCTGCAAGCTCAGATCATCGAGAGACTTGGGTTCGCTCATACTTGGTTGTGGATTCAAAAGCAACGAGGTGTGCACGGTGGTAGGCACTGATACCAAGTTGGTGTGGCTAGGCTTCCGGTTTTGCTCAAGAGGAGGAAGCAGGTGCTTCCGTGCTTGCGGATGGGATTGAAGGAGGTAACGAGGTTGAGGCGATCGCCCTCCGGATCCGATCGGGCGATCTTACCGTCGTGACGGGAGGCTCTGAGCTGCGTAACTTCTTTGATATAAACTTTATTGATTCTCTCAAAAGGATGTCTTACATATATATAGAGATAACTCAGTAACTACTCTGAATTAAAGATAAAAGGAAACTATTGAAGGCAGACAATATGTATGTTGTATTCCTATACGGACTATCGTCATTGTTTCTTTGCCGAACTCGATCCGCACTCTTTTCCTGATCCTTGCGGTTTGATACGGCGGCTATACCCTTTACCCCAATATGAATCCATAACATCTCAACCCTACCCAACATCGAGCCCCACCATTTTGTTAAACTGATCCCTAAATCTCCGATGTGTCCAGGTCTATCAAAATCGATCCAAAATCCGTACCGCACACAGAGGCCAATTGGAGGTGTCTCCCTTTCGAGTTCCGACGGCGACGGCGGATTGTGAGCACGTCTTGATGCGTCTTCGCCAACAAGCGCACCAATGCAACGAGCCCACGAGATATAATTGTTGAGCAAGCGAGCATAGTTTGTATAAAATGACAAGGTGAAAGAAGATATAAGCTGTTGGGCAATCAACTAACACCACGATGACAAATTTTAGCTTAAAATGTAGGCGACCCATGCGATTGTTGTTATAAAGATGCAAGTATGCGGATGCAAAGTTGAAATCAATCAAGTAGAAAAGCTAACATAGCAGTGCGCTTTTGGTGGTTCAAAATTATCCAACTCGATATAATGGCTGCTCCCAGAGGAATCTATGTAAACACATGAACCATAATATAGATATCTCCACAATTACAAGTAGCTCCTTGTAACTACTTACGTTGATAACATTTTAAAATCACTTATTACGGCTAAGCGATAAAAAAGGGTACTAAACATCAGAAAATCAATAAGTAAAACATATATTACTCACCCAATTTCAAACTTCAAGATATTGTAGGAGCTCTCTTCATTGAGTAAATTAAGGAGGCTTTCGCTCTGTGACCTCTGGTAGCACTTGCGAAGACAATATCGTTGAAACCCCCATAACCAACTTAAGCTAGCGACTTTATGTTCCTTCGAATAGCTTTCTTGAGGCTATAAGCCTACAAGGAACCTTAAGCACAATCAATAATTCAATATCACTTTACCACCTACTCTTGGGCAATCAAACATGTCCACCTGTTGGGGGCATTGAACAAGCTTACCTTTGTCTCTTTCATATGCGAGGACATCACGGGTCATAGCAACCCGAGGAGGCAACTACACCGGATAACAAGATCACCTTGAAGGTAACAATACTAACAAAAGGAAATAGGAGCAACCGCACTGACAAATTTGTGATGCCTTTAAGCTTATAGAGGAGGAAGGACCTTGTTGAGTGACTTGAGCAAAATTTGGTAAGGCGACGAGGATCGGATTGACACACTACACGGAGAGAGACCCCGCTCATTGATTATGATGTTACATAGAACACAAGATTCCACACAAGCAACACATTTCATGCAATTTAATCATAATGACAACCACTATTAGATATCAATCAACCGCCATAAGTGAAACAAGCATTGGTGCTAGAGCATTACAATGTTGTGCATCGGTTCTCGGGACGATCAAGTAGGGCGTGCCCTTCGGACCATGTAGTGCTGACCGACGTGTAAATCACCCCCATCGCCCATGAGCGTGACCCAAGCAAAACCAACAAAACAAGATTTTTTTAATCTTATAGGCGCTATTTGCATGCATATGGATGACACGAGTATATGAATCAAGAGAGGTGTAGGAAGCGGTGGGCGCACCTTCCCATGGCGTCGGCTTTGATGGTGTTGAGGTGAGCTTCAGAATAGCCCCATTGACCCTAATATCTGACAATAAAGTACTGTTCAAGTCATTACTGTTCATTTTGGTAATTTAGGCAACTTGTTACAACCTAATTTCCCCAAATTTTTATTACAAACTCTAACTTGGTCAAAATTTCAAAAGGAAATACCATCCAATGTTGGTATTATAACTGGGATATATTTTAGTTAAAAACCAGATGAATTATTATGGCCAAAAATAATTTTTGTGGAATTTCTAAAAATTATTTTGAATTTTTAGAAAAATATTTGTCTTTAAACAAACCTTAATTGGTCTAAATGAATTATTTATGTATTTATAAAGAAGAAACTGTGATTTTAAAATTTAATTGGGGAATATATCATCTCATCAGTGATTCTGCAAAATTTCCTAATTTTACAAATTTAATTGCTATTTTTAAAGGCCTGGTCAAATCTTTTAAAAATTTACAACAGACCTGGTCAACTTCTCCGGTCTAGCACTGTAGCGGCTCGACCTTATCTGGTTCGAACCAACCCAGTGCGCAACCGGCTCGGCCACGTCCACTCGCGCGCGTCCGAAAACTCCAAGCCCATCCCGCCCTTCATTCTCGCGCGAACGGGCCAGATGGAGTGGGCCGTTCGGACCGGTCGGACCTCATCTCGATCTGGGCCGTTGATTTGTGTTTCAACGGTGATGGAGCCCTTGGTCCGAAGAGCTCCCGCGAGCGCCTCATCTTGGGCCATTGGTTCGCGATCGGACGACTCCTGTTGAGTGGGCCGTTCGGACCACTTCATCTTGTGATCGTGGTGTCCGCCGAGATCGGACGGTGGTGTCGTCGCTGTCATTGCGGTCTTGCGCCAGATGGCGCGTTGCCCTGAGGCCCGGTTGTCGATGGCGATTTTGCTCTCCCTATGCGTCTTCTTTGTATGCGTTGCATGCGGTGGTTATCTCTGGGGCCCGCACGTCAGGGAAGGGTTTTGCTCTCCTGTGCGTGTTGCATGGCTGTGATACCCCTGGGACCCACGCGGCAGTGACTTAACTTGTGTTTTCTCTCTGGTTTTCCACCGTAAGCACTGTGGTGGCCGAAATGGGGGTAGAGCACAGTATTTTGAGGATATTTATCCCTTAATATCTATCCTAAGTGAGCTCCTGTAGCTCTACCATTGTTGACCCAGGGAGGAGCTCATTATCCTTATCTTCTTCCAGTGAAGCTCTCTGGTCTTTCTTCCATTGTTCAACTTCAAGAAGACCTAACTCTCATGCTAATGTGGTGTTGGTCATGTCTTGTAGGTTGGACTTGTGGTTTTTCTCTCTGTCATCTTGACCCTGTGAAACTTCATCTTGGAAAACCTCACTTGGGTGAGTTAGGTTCCATCTTTCCTTAGCAAGAATGTATCTAATATTTTTTTTGAGCTAAGTTACATCATTTTCCTTTTTGGTCAGCATAAAGAAAAGGGTTTTTGGACCTCTTTTGTGACCCAGATCTTGACTGTTCTTTTCCCAACCCTAGCTGGTAAGTTAAACCTTAAGTCTTATTATCTAAAGATCCTTAAGAATATCTTTAGTTCCCTTAGACCACTCACTGATCATGAGGTATTCCTATCTTGAGTTATAGTTAGAAACTTGTATTTTAACTTTTCGGTCTTTCATATCGTTTTCAAGAAATAGAGTTTCTCTTGCTAGGATACTAGTCTAGTTAAGGCTGAGTAAACACTAGTATCATTTTAGACTCCTTTTTGGCTTATATGATCACTGGAACATCTTTTAGTGTAAACCTTTTTCTTTCTGTTGCAATTGTCGGTTCAACCGACAAAAAGTCCATTTTTATCTTACCTTCTATAGTTGGTCGTGTTAGAGTAGCATGAGTGTGTTGTAGTATTTATTACTTTCCTGTTAGCTTTAACCTCCATTTAAGTCCTTCGGGTTGTGTAGTTTCCCAAGTCAACCAGAAAGGGGTAAAAGACTTTTACTGTTTTGGGTTATTGGTCAAACCGGCAACACCAACCATGTCGGTCCAATATTTTACTTTACTAATGATAGTTAATAAATGACTTGTATAGTTCCCCTGCTATTTACTGTGGTTTAAACCAACAGCAACCACTTTGCTTTTTCGTCCCGTGAACAACACATCCATGATTGGTAATAATGGGTGGTAGTGTTATCTACTTCCCAGATAACTACAACGTTACTTAAAATTTTTTATGTTGAGTAGATTCTCAAACCTACCAAAAATGGTAAAAGGGCTCCTTGCCGATTTCTGTGTTGGCCTAACCGACCACACAGACAACAAAGTCCAAAACCTTAAATTGTTACTAATAAGTAGTAAATGCCCAGTTAACTCACAATACAAGTTTTAGTACACTTAACTATCTTGTAATATTTCAATTATACAGAGTTAAGCCAAGAAATTAAATTATTTATAGTTGTCATGTTCCAGTATATAAAACCTGTTACTATAGCCTTAAGCTAAATATAAAATATGGTTAGCTCACAGCACTAGTTTAATACACTTAGCTATCCTGTAGTGTTTCATTTATATAGAGTTAAGCTAGGCAATTGAATTATTTGTTGCTGTCCTGTTCTAGTGTCTAAAACCTGATACTGTAGCTATATTCTAAATTTAAAATCTGGATAGTTAGTGTCAGTAGATGGTATATATGGGTTATTACCCTTAATAAATTAAATATGGCTTAAGCATACTATTACTTATGCACTAAGACCTTGACCATACATTCTTTTATGCATCCTGTTCTCTGTTTTTCCTGTGTTCATTGGAATTCTTTTATTCTCTTTTAGATATTGGTTCTTCTGAGTGTGTTGAGCCTTTTATTGAGTCCCAAGAACCTGAACAAGAGGTTGTTTACTACTATCAAGGCAAGCTTCCTCTCTGCACCATGTTGATCCTAATCTTTTGAACTGTAGACTTACAAAATACAGTGACACTGTTGCATGCAACTTTCTAAAAATATTTGTGCTCTGTTCCTAGTTAGTTATACCCTGAACTTGTGGCTTATCTTTAATTTAACCATACACTCAACCTAAGGTAGTTTGTGATGTTATTATGTTTAGTTTTAACTTTTGCTTAGCCATGCAGTCCATAGAACGTTAGAGTTTGACAAGCTTAGCTTGTTAGACTTGGGGACAACAAATACTTTATAATTATTTTGATCCCTGTTCAGTTTATTTGATTTGGAAATGCTTCTAAATCTTGTTTAATTCAATTCAAATCTGGACAAGTGGATGCTAGTGATGGTGCCTTGTGCACGAGATTTGGGAAATGTGGATGTCTTGTCCGGGTTGATCAAGGACTGAACTCTGACCATTTAATTCAAGTCCCAACGTACTTCCACACGCAGCGTATGGGCACTGTTTGGTTAAGTAAAGGGTTAATGTTATTGAGTTGGATACAGGAGAGTAAGGACATGTGTATTGATTTCATATGGCATAGATGCTTAAGTCTTCGGGCCGTGTCGTATGCCATGTGGAACTTATATTGATATCAGATGTTCTTAGAAGGGTAAGGGCGTAGATGTGTTACATCGCATGTACGTTCCTTGAGGCCCCGATAGCATGTGTAATATGTGTGGCTAACACGAGTTTGCATTTAATTGACTGGTCGGCATTCCTGTACAACATGTGAGCCCCAGTTGAATATATGCTATCAGTCGTTGTTAAGCGGGATTAATCTCACATGGGTCATCCAACTCAATAGTGTTAACTTGTTGAAAAATACCAAATTTTAGTTTACCCGGCCGACACACCAAAGGCAGTGTGTTATTATTCCGGAGGCTTACGGGCTAACTAAGTCATGTGGGTAAAGATGTACACCCTTGCAAGGTATAAAACTATTCGAATAGCCGTGTCCACGGTTACGGACGATACTTGAATTAATGTCATCTGTATAGATTTTGCTCTAAGTTTGGTTTGGGAATTATTTCGGCATGATGGTTGTCATGCACATTTAATTGTGAGTTGTCATTTACTCTTGTTACTGTTTATGCTTATAATTACACTTATTCACTGTTTTAGTCCAAATCAATTTATTAAAACTGCTTTATCAAAATATAGCAACTGTAGGTTAAGATATATCGCTTTATGCAAAATGGAACCAATTAAACCTCCTGTTGATAACCTTATGCATATAAAATTCTATTCCTTTGTATAGGTTCTAACAAACACTTTCTTTTATTAGTTTGTGTAAGTCTTGCTGAGTACCTTTCGTACTCAGGGTTTTATGACCTCTTGTTGCAGGAGAAGATGGATATCTTTATGAGATGCCCGTTAGCGCCGATCTGGGTGACGCTAACGAGTAATGCTAGTTCTAGCCTCCACGCAATAGCCTGCGGGATGATGGGGCCATTGGTGGTTTTGCTTTTATCTTTTTGTTTCCGCTGTTGTTCTTTTGTTATTGACCCAAGGTCACCTGTTCCTGTTGCTAATTCGGGTACTGTAGCAGACCTGACACTGTAGCAACCGAATTATGATGTAATTACTGATGTATAATTATGTGAATGTATGACTTGTATGTGATTGATGCAATGTTGATTAAGGATATATGCGCAATAGTCACTAATCCTGGGAACTATTGCATGGAATATATCCGGGAACCTAATTGTTGGATTGTTACTTATTATGATTATGCTTCTAGTATGATTTTTATTAAGGACATTACTTTGTTCCTTAATTAAGAATTATGCTACCGATATAATTTTAATTGGCACATTCAATAATTGAGGTCTCACGGCGTTAGTATCGAGCATACGTTTACTATAGGATAGAATTAGCATGGTTGTTACCTTTAGTAAGTCTCTGTGATATTATTTAAACTTAAATTAATTTCTAAAAGATCTAAGTTTGCTATCTTTTATTCCTTATCTTCTTTTTTAGTATCAATTCTTATCCACCTTTCTGTTGATTTTCCAAGATCAGTTTCTTACCTACCTTGTCTTTTCTCTGTAGATGAGTGGCTGGTATTTGATTAAGGAAACTCGAGCCGAAGAGGTGGATGGATTTCCTTCATTACTTCGAGATATGATGTGGCGGGCCAATTTCACATATCAGCCAGAGTATGCCCTTTACCGTCGAGACCGAGGTCCTGGTATGGAAGAGTACCAAGCTATCATTAATGTGATCGCCAGACAGGTGGTGGGTAGTGTTCCTTACTGCATCCACGTATGTGCCACTTAGAGTCTATGGTACGTGCGGGAAGGCTAGCGTGGGATGATGAGCCTTCTTCGTCATAATTTGACGGAGCTGTCTCAGCCACCCTATGTACACTTCCCGAAACATGGCCCTAGATCGCATGTGATCACGTTTGATGAGATTCAGTTCGGAGAGGACCCATACGTACGCGAGTTAGCGAGGTTGGTCCGTATCATGGACCAAACCTATCACTGTCTCGTGTGCGAGTTATGGGAAACCCGCCGTCGTCTGCACGAGGCACAGGAATATTTGAGGCTTGGTGTTGCCACGAATCGCGTTCCTCGTAACGTGCTTTATGGCAGCAATGAGATTCCACCAGCTGCCACTGTACCACAGGGATTGCGACTTCCAGAGGTGCCGGGGCTTGTTCCTGACCTTGGTCAGTGTCGTCAGGCACGGATGTGTGCTGGATTTCCTCGCACTCAGCGACCTACACACTCTGGTGGCCATCATTTGCTGCTGAGTTCTCCTACTCGTCTCATTAGCCCTAGGGATCCTATAGATACGGGTTCACCAGAAGCTCATCTGTTAAATGAGTTCCCGGTGAATTTTAACCGTAATGACTACACTTAGGGGCTGGATGCTATGTTCGACCATAATTGTGTAATAGACTAGTATTGTGTATTAAATATTGTGTAATAGCATAGCCTATGTTCTGTATAAATACTGGGTGCTAACTTTTGTATTTTGGAACATGGTGCTGTGCAAGTTGACTTGTGCATTTTGGACCTAATGTGTTAATAAAGTAGGGCCGCCCTTTTGCTGTACTCGGTTTGGTGTTGTTTTGATGTTAGTTGGCTGTTAAATAGAGGTTGGCTTTTGTGGTATTGAGTTCTGTTGAGTTATGCTGTTTTATTCCACCAACCTATTCCAATAAATTGGAGGCCCCACTTTTTGTCATACTGAGTGTTATTGTTTTGTTGTTCTTTTGGGTGCATGTCATGGCATGATGCACAATTAAGTTCAATAATTATTTATTTCCTATCTCCTAATCTTGTATGTGTTAGCCCGAGTGTATCCTTGTTATGTTGTTAACCATTATATGGCAACAGGATGACAGGACCAACCACTCGATCGCGAACACAACAAGAGGAGAGGTTCTCCACTCCTATTCTCCATACTCAGGGGGAGCAGACCGACCCTTCCGGATCCCATGGTCCGC
Organism: Phyllostachys edulis; assembly: GCA_036346405.1. NCBI lineage: Eukaryota > Viridiplantae > Streptophyta > Magnoliopsida > Poales > Poaceae > Phyllostachys > Phyllostachys edulis. The sequence continues at coordinate 111,543 of JAYEVD010000853.1, forward strand.
AAGGTGGTAGGCCGGAAGAGGAGCTTCCTTCACCACCCACCATGGCGGATGTGCTCATGCAAATTGAGCGCAACCGCATGGATCGACAGCGCATCTTGGGCGGTGCGCGTAATACCTCGCTTCTCCTACGGTGGTCGGCGCAGAGTTCGGCATAGGCGAAGTCTCGGCGACTTCCGGCGGACTAACCCGCTAGTGTTCTCCGGCTCGAGGATCCAATGGAGGCAGAGGATTGGCCGGAGATTGAAAAAAGCTATCCATTGCCCAATGTTGGAAAGGAGAAGGTTACGTATGCTAGCTACCGATTGGTGGGCGGCTAGTAATTGGTGGGATAATTACACGGCTATCAACCCTTTGGACATACTCCTACATGGCTTGAGTTCATGGAGGCTTTTCGCGAGCCCATATTCACGAGGAGTGATGATGCTCAGCGGCGAGAATTTCTCGCTCTCAAACAAGGGCGAAAGTCAGTGACTGAGTATCTTCATGAGTTCAATTTTCTTGCTCGGTATGCCCCTGACGATGTTTCCACTGACACTCGTCGTCGAAACCGTTTCATGAATGGGCTATCTGAAGAATTGCAGCTGGCTTTGGCAATACAAGACTTCAGAAATTTTCAACATCTTGTGGACAAAGCCATAATTGCTGAAACCAAGAGCAAGGCCTTGGAAGATTCACGGAAGCGGCAGAAGGCCACTCAATTCACATATAGTGGTCGTTCAGTCAGACCGCGTCTGTGGCAGCCTCAATCTTTCCGAGCGCCAGCTCCAGTTTCACCTAGGGCGCTGGTGTTTGCTTTTCGCCCACCGCCACCCGCTGGACAGTCCCGACCTAGTGGACATAGACCACCCGCTGCTATCAATGTTAGGCCGGGTGTGATATGTTATCATTGTGGACGCCCATGACATTTTGCAAACCAATGCTTTGCTAAGGCAAAGGGGTTGCCACCAGTTCAGTCATCTCCAGCTACTGTGCGTCCTGCACCTTCTCCAAAGGCAGTTGTTAAGCCTGATCCTGTTCCTATCCGCGGCCGTGTGAATCAACTGACTGCTGAAGAAGCGGCCGAGGCACCTGAGGTTATACTTGGTATGCTCCTAGTTAACTTCAGTTCAGCTATTGTTCTATTTGACTCTGGGGCATCCCATTCTTTTATTAGTAGGCAGTTTGCTATTCAACATCAATTAGACATGCATCTGCTTCAACCACCTCATATTATTCACTCACTAGGGTCAGTATTTATGACTGATCAAATCTGCCTTAATGTCAATATTAATATTGAAGGGGTAGATTTTTGGGCAGACTTGATTATGATAAACTTTAAAGGGATAGATGTCATTTTAGGTATGGACTGGTTGTCCAAGAATTTCGGCCAAATCAATTGTGCCCAGCGAACTATATCCCTCATTAATAAAAATGGCCTTTCAGTCATCTTTCAGTCTAGAGCAGTTCATTCTCATCTTGGTGCATTAAAGGCTGATACCATTCCTACCTTGGAGTCAGTACCAGTAGTGTGTGAATATTCAGATATCTTTCCTGAAGACCTTCCCGGTATGCCATGTGAGACCCCGATTTATTAGGCTCATAATACTTAGTCATCCAATTGACCCTAGTATTATCAACTGAATAAACCGTGCCTCGAGATATATGTACTTCCCAAGAATGCAGTACACACAACTCATTACAAAAGATTGCATCAATTCCATTCAAGCACATAGAACAGAACAAGCAACAAACCAGAAGTTAATATAAATAAAGGATAGTTATTACAAAAGAGAGGCCGACCGGCCAAATAACAACAAGACTACAAAGATAACAGCGGAAGCAAAAGTACCATAGAGATGGCCCAAAATAAGAGCCAACCAGTGTGCCTTAGCCCACAAGGCAACTGACTGGACCGCCAAGCTAGTCGCTTTCCCAGCCCATGCACATCTCGCAAAAGTAAAGCCCTTTGGGCTCTACCTCCTCTGCAACAAAGTTATTAAGCAAAGCAAATGAGTACATATAATGTACTCTTAAGGTGACGTGTGAGATAACAGAACTATAATTTAGCTACATGCAAGCTTTATTTAAGTGGATGAGGCTTTGGACTCATTTTAGCACAAAGCAGGTTTTCATTTGCAATAATTAATAGATTGAAGGCAATTTGACAAAGCATTTTTAAATTGTTGAAATAACAACGAGATAATACATAATAACAACAACATAAACATCCTGGAAGTGACTAACCCAATAGCCACCACAACAATAGCATGAATTACCCATTCATACCAACCATGTCAAGTTTTAATTAAAAGTTGTAGTCTAGTTCTCACGGGGCGTATCCGAGCGTGTCCACAACCTAGGACGAGGCTATTCGAATAGTTTTAACCCTGCAGGGGTGTACCAATGTACCCACACGTCAGACCGCCTTTTCGCCACATGATTTAGCACACTTCCTTTGGTATGCCGGCACGGCTAAGTCCTACGAGACATTTCCAATGGATGATACTAATTACGAGCCGCAACCCACGGGGACGAAGACACATTAGACAGCCTAGCCGGTCTGCTAATGCTCTCCTCCCACACCACACACACACATTTTATGTTAAAACATACCCACCGACCAGCTCATAATTAACACCTCCCAAAGTACTTAGTCAAGAGAGGTCCCATGTCCCCCTCATGTGGTTAGCACGCAAAATTGCTCAGAACGGTGGCGCAAGTAACTCGGTCCTTAATGACTCAGGCATACTACCACATTCCAAAACCACACCATCCATCCAATATGCCCAAGTCCAAATCAAACTTTTATTTTCAGATTTGACTTTACAAATTAATCAAAGCACAAGTGCTGGACATAAAGGAGTAATAATTAGATTTGTGTGATCAAGACCATCGACTAAGTCGATGATCGCTCATTACTACCGATAACTAAGCATGTCTAAGCAATTTAAATCGAAACTACTAAGTGATAAGAGCTCATCCAACGAGCTCCCACCACAGCGAATAACCTAGGCTCATTGGTAGTAGAGGATAATCAATTCCTACAGATTATGCAACTATAGGATTGCTAGCGATATTTTAACATAAGATAGCATGCATACATAGAAGTAAAACAATATATTAACCTTTAAAGTAATGGGACGCTAGAGGGGGTATGATCAAACTGCTTGCCTTGCTATTGCTGGTCAATTTGTTGCTGAGGATCGCTCACGAGATCAACACATTCGTCAACACCTAATCGAAAAGACGAAAAGAGTCGATAAGAACGATGAAAACGACAAAGGCAGCACAGCAAACAAACTCCAAATACTCTGAAATTTCTACAGCAGCAAGAGGATGATTTTTAGGGAATTTAGCAACAAGAACCAATGGATTTGGATTCTCAATGCAAAAGTTATGAGCAAAACAATTCTGCTCAGCCCTAAAAATACAATCTGCCACTATTCACTAATTTAATTATGAGGCAACATTTTCTAGAAAAGTGGTGATGCTGAGATTTTTACTGTAAAACCAGCACCTCATGAGATGAATAACACAATTGAGTTCATCTAATTTGGAGCTATTATGCATTTTCTACAATTTTTCAAAAACAAGAACTTGAACAAAATTATAATGCACAAGTCCTCATTTTATAACAGCAACATGCCCAAGACTAATTTTCATAGTGAGTTCATTAATAGAGAAACCAACAAAGTTGGATTCACTCGAAAATAATCTCTGAGCATTAGTTATGTATTTTACAAGTTAAACATTATTTGAGTGTATATTTAAAGTTAGTTTTAAAACCTCTTGGCAAAACTGTGCTCTGGAGCTGAACTCAACTTGCAATCATTTTTAGATTAAAGTCAAGTCCAAGACAGAGCTAACACAATTTGAATGACCTCATTTGGATTTAAAATGAATTAGATATGGAATTCTAAAGTTTATACCTTATTTCAGGTTTATAATTAAGAGTTCATGGAATTTCTAAAACCCACAAGGACATGGGAGGGCGTGAGCCACAGATCTCAGATCTAACGGCTCAAGACCTCCCAGAGAAAACTTCTTGCTGCAAGACTCGAGGTCAGAGGTCCTGGACCTCCTAGCAACGCACATGGCGAGGTGAGGGAGGTCGTGGTCGTAGATGGGGAATCAGCGGACCACAGCGATGGGGAAGTCGGGACGGACCAGATCTAACGAGGAGGTCCTCAGCGGTCGGGATGACCTCGAGGAGGTCCTAAGGGAGGTCCTAACGTCCACAGACCTCCAGGAGGTGCAGGCGGCCACGATCGCAAGGGAGGTCTTGGGCGCTCCAGATCTCCTCGGAGGAGGTCATGGGCGCCCCGAGCTCGCGACCACGTGCTTGCGTGCACGCACGTGCTCGGACAAGAGATTAATGCGCGCGGGACACAAGGAGGTCCGCGCGCGGGAGGTCTTAAATGCGCAACACGGGAGGAGTAAATGTAGTTAAGACACGCCAATGATTTCAATGATTTGAGCACTTGATTAGTGCACTAACTCGGCGGATCTTGGTCCGAAAAACAGCAATAGCGCCACAGTTCTTGTCCGACAAAGACCCGGGTTCAAAGATGTGGTTACTGCCGGCGATGCAGACCTCGCCGGCGACAACCAAAGACATCCCCGTGTGCGTAATAGTGTTGCGCACACCATGGGCTCACTCTCGACGGTGACGACGGCCTTAAACGCCGGCGAGCCGGAGAGGGCAAAAATGACCAGCACGGCCAAAAGACAAACATGCAAAAGAAAGCTCCGCGCGACATTGTAACAGCCTCAGCCCTAATATACAGTAATACAGTACTGTTCCTGTCATTACTGTTCATTTTGGCAATTCAGGCAACTTGTTACAACTCAATTTCCCCAAATTTCTATTATAAACTCTAACTTGGTAAAAATTTCAAAAGGAAATACCATCTAATGTTGGTATTGAGACTGGGATATATTTTATTTGAAAACCAGATGAATTATTATGGCTAAAAATAATTTTTGTTGAATTTTTAGAAATTATTTTGATTTTCATAAAATAATTGTCTTTAAATAAACCCTAGTTGGTTTAATTGAATTATTTATGTATTTTTAAAGAAGAAACAGTGATTTTAAAAATTTATTTGGGGAGTACATCATCCCAGTAGCAATTCTGCAAAATTTCATAATTTTATAAATTTATTTGCTATTTTAAAACTCGATCAAAGTTCTTGCAATTTTGATTTAAACCTGGTCAAACCTCCCGGCCTAACCCTGGTCTAGCACTGTAGCGGCTCGGTCTGGACCTGGTTGGACTCAACCCGATCTTTAACCGTGCGCCCGTCCCCTCAAGACGCGTCGAAAGCTCCAGCCCATCTCAGCCGTCCATTCCCGCATGAACGGGCCGGATGTATTGGGCTGTTCGGACCGCCTCTATCCCACCTTCATTGTTGGCCGTTGGATCTTCTTTGGGCGGCCCAGATCCTTGGTGACGTTCGGACCAAGTTGCGCCCCACGATATCCACCGTTGAAGCGAGATCGGACGGGCCTCGTCCATTGGGCCGTTCGGACCACTTCACGACCCCGCATCGCAGCCGCTCAAGCAAAATCGAACGGTGGCTGTGCGTTGAGGTTGGCCGCGTGTGTTGCTTGCGCTGCATGCGGTGGTTAGCTCTGGGACCCAGCTATCAGCGGGTTTTGGCGCTCTTGTCGTGGTCTTATTCTTGTATTATCTCTGGGGCCCGCATGTCGTGTCGGTTTCTTTGGAGTGCGTGCGGTCTTGTTGCATGGCTTGGTTTGCCCACAGGCCCGTCGTCGATGGCAGTTTTTACTCCTGCGTCTGTTGCATCTTTGTGTATATACAGGGCCCACATATAAGTGGCGAAATTTTAATTTCTCTCGGTTTTCCACAGTAAACCTTTATTGCGGCGAAATGGTGGTAGAGCACAGTGTTTTGGAGGATATTTATCCTTAATATCTATCCTTTAGTGCCACCTCTTGGATTCTAGACAATTCTCGGTTGCTCTACACAATTGGTACACTATATAAACCCTAAAAGTGTAGCTCTGCCATTGTTGACCACTGAGGAGCATCATCTTTATCTTCCTTCACAGTGAAGATCATTGTTCATCTACCTTTGTCCAACTACAAGCCTACCTAACTCTCATATTAATGTGGTTTGGGTATTTCTTGTAGGTTGAACTCGTGGTCTTTCTCTCGGTCAACTGGAGCTGTGAAGCTTCATTTTGGAAAACCTCACTTGGGTGAGTTGAGTTCCATCCTTCTTTAGCAAGAATGTATCTAATAATCTTTAGAGCTAAGTTCCATCATTTTTCTTTTGGTCAGCACAAGGAAAAAGGCTACTGAATCTTTTCTTGTTTAACCAAGAGCTTGACTCTGTCTTCTCTAAACCCTAGCTGGTGAGTTAGCCTTTACTTCTGTTAGTTTAAGCTCTCTAAGAGCATCACTAACCCTCTCACACCACTCCTTGGTTCATATGATGCTCCTATCTTGATTTAGCTAAAAACTTGTATTTTAACTTTTCGGTCTTTCATATCGTTTTCAAGAAGTAGAGTTTCTTTTGTTAACATGTCAGCTTATGTAGGTCTTAGATAAACCCTGGCATCTTAAGTAGACCTTCTTTTAATTTCTAAGGCCGCAGGTCACCTTATTGATACAATATTCTCCTCTGTTGGTTTTGTCGGACAAAACCAACAAGAGCTCTATTCTATTCTCTTTTCTGTAAACTTGTTGGTTAGGGTTAGTGTTGAAGAATTAGGATATTAACCACCCTCCTGATAATCTTATTTTCCATTCAGGGTCTTTGGTTAGTGTGTTGCCCTAAAGTAGTCGAAATCTGGACAGATACCTTTTGCTATTTTGGTCTAAACCGACAAACGAATAACCAGGAATCCACCGCCCTTAATTGCTATTAATAAATACTAAATAGTTGGTTAGTCCATAACTATAGCTTTAATACACTTAACTATCCTGTAGTGTTCTATTTGTACAGGGTTAAGTCATGAAATTAAGTTATTTTGTGCTGCCCTGTTCCAGTCTATGTAAAATCTGTTACTGTAGCTTTGAGCTAAATATAAAATCTGGGTAATAATTGTCAGTAGATGGTATATATATGGGTTATTACCCTTACTAAATTAGCTATAGCTTAAGCATACTATTACCCATGTATTACCATTTTGATCATGCATTCTTTTATGTATTTTGTTCTCTGTTTTTCCTGTGTTCATTGGAATTCTTTTATTTGCTTTTTAGACTCTGGTTCTTTTGAGTTTGTTGAATCTTTTGTTGAACCTCAAGAACCTGAGCAAGAGGTTATATACTACTATCAAGGCAAGCTTCCTCTCTGCACCATGTTGAGCCTAATCTTTTGAACTGTAGATTTATAAAATACAGTGACACTGTTGCATGCAACTTTCTAAAAATTTAGTTGCGCTCTGTTCCTAGTTAGTTATACCCTGAGCTTGTGGTTTATCTTTAATTTAACCATACACTCAACCTAAGGTAGTTTGTGATGTTATTATGTTTAGTTTTAACTTTTGCTTAGCCATGCAATCCATAGAACGTTAGAGTTTGACAAGCTTAGCTTGTCAGACTTGGGGACAACAAATACTTTATAATTATTTTGATCCCTGTTCAGTTTATTTGATTTGGAAATGCTTCTAAATCTTGTTTAATTCAATTCAAATCTGGACAAGTGGATGCTAGTGATGGTGCCTTTGTGCACGAGAATTGGGAAATGTGAATGTCTTGTCTAGGTTGATTAAGGAGTGAACTCTGACCATTTAATTCAAGTCCCAGCGTGCTTCCACACTTTCGATTGTATGGGCCTTTGTTTGGTTAAGTAAAGGGTTAGTATTATTGAGTTGGATACTGGAGAGTAAGGACATGTGTATTGATTTGATATGGCATAGATGCTTAAGTCTTCGGGCCGTGTCGTATGCCATGTGGAACTTATATTGATATCAGATGTTCTTAGAAGGGTAAGGGCATAGATGTGTTACATCGCATGTATGTACCTTCAGGGCCCCGACTGCGGTGTAATATGTGTGGCTAACACGAGTTTGCATTTAACTGACTGGGTCGGCATTCCCGGTACAACATGTGAGCCTCGGTTGAATATATGCTATCAGTCTTGTTTAAGCGGGATCAGTCTCACATGGGTCATCCTACTCAATAGTGTTAACTTGTTGAAAAATACCAAATCTTAGTTTACCCGGCCGGCACACCAAAGGTAGTGTGCTATTATTCCGGAGGCTTACGGGCTAACTAAGTCATGTGGGTAAAGATGTACACCCTTGCAAGGTATAAAACTATTCGAATAGCCGTGTCCACGGTTACGGACGAAAACTTGAATTAATGTCACCTGTATAGAATTTTGCTCTAAGTTTGGTTTGGGAATTATTTTGTCATGATGGTTGTTATACACATTTAATTGTGAGATGTTATTTACTCTTGTTACTGTTTATGCTTATAATTACACTTATTCACTGTTTCAATCCAAATCACTTTATTAAAACTGCTTTATCAAAACATAGCAACTGTAGGTTAAGATGTATCGCTTTTATGCAAAATGGAACCATTTAAGACTCCTGTTGATAACCTTATGCATATAAAATTCTATTCCTTTGTATAGGTTCTAACCAAACACTTTCTTTTAATTAGTTTGTGTAAGACTTGCTGAGTACCTTTCGTACTCAGGGTTTTATGACCTCTTGTTGCAGGAGAAGATGGATATCTGTATGAGATGCCCGTTAGCGCCGATCTGGGTGACGCTAACGAGTAATGCTAGTTCTAGCCTCCACGCAATAACTGCATGGGATAATGGGGCCATTGGTGGTTTCACTTTGATATTTTGTTTCCGCTGTTGTTCTTTTTGTTAATGACCTAAGGTCATCTGTTCCTGTAGCTATTTCGGATACTGTAGCAGTCCTGACACTGTAGCAACCGAATTATGATGTAATTGTTAATGTATAATTATGTGAATGTATGACTTGTATGTGATTGATGCAATGTTGATTAAGGATATATGCGCAATAGTCACTAATCCTGGGAACTATTGCATGGCATATATCCGGGAACTTAATTGTTGGATTGTTACTTATTATGATTATGCTTCTAGTATGATTTTTATTAAGGACATTACACTGTTCCTTAATTAAGAATTATGCTACCAGTATAATTTTAATTTGGCACATTCCAATAATTAAGGGTCCCACAGCGTTGGTATCAGAGCATACGTTTGCCTGTAGGATAGAATTAGCATGGTTGTTACCTTTAGTGAGTCTCTGTGACATTATTTTAACTTAAATTAATTTCTAAAGATTTAAGTCTGCTATCTTTTATTCCTTATCTTCTTTTAGTATCAACTCTTATCCACCTTTCTGTTGAAGTTTTCAAGATCAGCTTCTTACCTACCTTGTCTTACTCTGTAGATGAGTGGCTGGTATTTGATTAAGGAGACTCGAGCTGAAGAAGTGGATGGATTTCCTGCCTTACTTCGAGACATGATGTGGCGGGCCAATTTCACGTATCAGCCAGAGTATGCCATTTATCGTCGAGACCGAGGTCCTGGTATGGAAGAGTACCAAGCTATCATTAATGTGATCGCCAGACAGGTAGTGGGTAGTGTTCCTTACTGCATCCACGTACGTGCCACTTCCGAGTCTATGGCTGTGCAGGAAGCTGCGCGTAGGATGATGAGCCTTCTTCGTCATGATCTGACGGAGCTGTCTCAGCCACCCTATGTTCACTTCCCGAAACATGGCCTTAGGTTGGATGTGATTGCGTTCGATGAGATTCAGTTTGGAGAGGACCCATATGTACGTGAGCTAGCGAGGTTGGTCCGTATCATGGACCAAACCTATCACTGTCTCGTGTGCGAGTTATGGGAAACCCGCCGTCGTCTGCACGAGGCACAGGAATATTTGAGGCTTGGTGTTGCCACGAATCGTGTTCCTCGTAACGTACTTTATGGCAACAATGAGATCCCTCCAGCTGCAACTGTACCACAGGGATTGAGACTTCCAAAGGTGCACAGGCTTGTTCTCGCCTTGGTCGATTAATGTCGTCGAGCACGAATGTCTGCTGGATTTCCTCGCACTCAGCGACCTACACACTCTGGTGGCCATCACTTGCTGCTAGGTTCCCCTACTTGTCTCATCAGCCCTAGGGATCCTATAGATACGGGTTCACCCGAAGCTCATCTGTTAAATGAGTTCCCGGTGAATTTCAACCGTAATGACTACACTTAAGGGCTAGTGGATGTGTTTGGCCTTAGCTGTGTAATAGGCTAGTATTGTGTATTAAATATTGTGTAATAGCCTAGCCTATGTTCTGTATAAATACTGGGTGCTAACTTTGGTATTTTGGAACATGGTGCTGTAATGGTCGACTTGTATATTTGGACTTAATCTATTAATGAAAAGTGGCGGCCTACTTTTGTGGTATTAAGTTTTGTTGTGCTGTTTTGGTTCAGCCGATTTGTTTTAGTGAATTGGGGCCGCACCTTTTTGCTGTTTTGGAGTGTTATTGTTTTGATATTACTTAGCTGCATGTCATGACATGTTGCATGCTTAAGTTTAATAATTAATTATTTCCTATCTCCTAATCTTGTATGTGTTAGCCGAGTGTATCCTTGTTATGTTGTTAACCATTATATAGCAAGGATAGCGGGACCAACCACTCGATCGCGAACACAACAAGAGAGAGGTTCTCCACCCTGTTCTTGAGACTCGGGGAGCGGTGACCCTACGGATCCCATGGTCCGCAAGGTGGTAGGCGAGGCGAGCTTCCTCCACCACCACTATGGCGGGCGTGCTCATGCAAATTGGCGCAACCGCATGGATCGAGCAGCGCATCTTGGAGCAGATGCGCGTAACACTTCCGCTACTCCTACCCCGGTGGTCGGCGGGGAGTTCAACATGGGCGAAGTCTCGGCGATTTTCGGCGAACTAACCCGCCGATGTTCTCCGGCTCGAGATCCATTGGAAGCAAGAGGATTGGCCGAAATTGAAAAGAAGTGACCATTGCCCGGTGTTCGAAAGGAGAAGGTTTTATATGCTAGCTACCAACCGGTGGTCGGCTAGTAATTGGTGGGATAATTATCGGCTATCAACCCACGGACATACTCCTACTTGGCTTGAGTTCATGGAGGCTTTTCATGAGGCCCATATCCACGAGGAGTAATGATGCTCAAGCGGCGAGAATTCCTCGCTCTCAAGCAAGGCGAAAGTCGATGACGAGTATCTTCATGAATTCAATTTCCTTGCTCGGTATGCCCCTGACGATGTTTCAACTGACATTCGTCGTCGAAACCGTTTCATGAATGGGCTATCTGAAGAATTGCAGTTGGCTTTGGCAATACAAGACTTCAGAAATTTTCAGCATTTAGTGCACAAAGCCATAATTGCTGAAACCAAGAGCAAGGCTTTGGAAGATTCACGGAAGCGGTAGAAGGCCACTCAATTCACATATAGTGGTCGTTACAGCCGGCCGCGTGCGTGGCGACCTCAATCTTTCGGCGCCCGGCTCGATTCCACCTAGGGCGCCGGTGTTTGCTTTTCGTCCACCGCCACCCGCTGGACAGTCCCGACCCAGTGGACACAGGCCAACCGCTGCTATCAATGTCAGGCCGGGTGTGATATGTTATCATTGTGGGCCTTGGGACATTTCGCTGTCGATGCTTTGCTAAGGCAAAGGGTTGCCACTGTCTGACCATCTCCGACTCTTGTCGTCTGCACCTTCCCCAAAAGCGGTTGTTAAGCGATCACGTTCTGTCATGGCCGTGTGAATCAATTAACTGCTGAAGAAGCCACCGAGGCACCTGAGGTTATCCTTGGTATGCTCCTAGTTAATTTCAGTTCAGCTACTGTTTTATTTGACTCTGGAGCATCCCATTCTTTTATTAGTAGGCAGTTTGCTACTCAACATCAATTAATCATGTATCTGCTTCAACCACCTCATATTATTCACTCGCCTGGGTCAGTATTTATGACTGATCAAATCTGCCTTAATGTCAATGTTAATATTGAAGGGGTAGATTTTTGGGCAAACTTGATTGTGATAAACTCTAAAGGGATAGATGTCATTTTGGGTATGGACTGGTTGTCCAAAATTTGACCAAATCAATTGTGCTTGCGAACTATATCCCTTACTAATAAAAATGGCCTTTCAGTCAGTTTTCAGTCTAGAGCACTTCATTCTCACCTTGGTGCATTGAAAGCTGATACCACTCCTACCTTGGAGTCAGTACCGATAGTGTGTGAATATCAGGACGTCTTTCCTGAAGAACTTCCCGGTATGCCACCAGATCGGGAAGTAGAGTTCGTGATTGAACTAGTTCCTGGTACTGCTCCCATTTCAAGAAGACCTTATCGAATGCCTTCTAATGAACTGTTTGAATTAAAGAAACAGCTTGGAGAATTGCTTGACAAGGGATTCATTCGACCGAGTTCCTCACCCTGGGGATGCCCGGCCATCTTTGTCAAAAAGAAAGATCAAACTTTACGGATGTGTGTAGATTACCGTCCGTTAAATGAGGTTACTATCAAGAATAAGTATCCTTTGCCCCGAATTGATGATCTGTTTGACCAGTTGACTGGAGCCCGTGTCTTTTCTAAGATCGATTTGCGTTAGGGCTATCATCGGATCAAGGTTAGGCGAGGATATTCCTAAACAAACATTCTCTACTCGTTATGGATTATCGAGTATCTTTGTTATGTCCTTTGGTCTAACAAATGCTCTGCCTATTTCATGAATCTAATGAATTCGGTATTCATGGATTTCTTGGATAAGTTTGTTGTTGTGTTTATTGGCGACATTCTTATCTATTCTACGTCTGATAAAGAGCATGAACATCATTTGAGACTTGTGCTGGATACACTTCGTAAGCATCAGTTGTATGCTAAATTTAGCAAGTGTGCTTTCTGGCTCAAGCAAGTTGCATTTCTGGGACATGTATTATCCGAAGGAGGTATTACTGTTGATCCCAGCAAGGTACAAGATGTACTAGACTGGAAGCAGCGCAAGAATGTTCCAGAAATTCGAAGTTTCCTTGGACTTGCGGGATATTACCGTAGGTTCATTGAAAACTTTTCCAAGATTTCGTGCCATCGACTCGACTTTTAAAGAAGGAGAACAAATTCTTTTGGTCAGTGGAGTGTGAAAACGAGTTTTGACTTTTGAAAGCTCTGGTGAAGCTCTGTTCTCACTCTTCCAGATATCCATAAGGATTTTGATATCTATTGCGATGCATCTCGCCATGGACTTGGCTGTGTGCTTATGCAAAAGGACCGAGTTGTGGCATATGCATCCAGACAATTGCGACCTCATGAGGTTAATTATCCTACCTATGATCTGGAATTGGCAGCAGTAGTCCATGCATTAAAGATTTGGCGACATTACCTTCTTGGCAATCGTTGCGAAATCTATACTGATCATAAGAGCCTGAAATACATATTTACTCAAGTTGATCTGAATATGAGGCAAAGAAGATGGCTTGAATTGATCAAGGACTACGATATGGGTATTCATTACCATCCTGGCAAAGCCAATGTTGTGGCTGATGCTCTAAGTAGGAAATCATAGTGTAATTGCTTATCAACAATTCCTTTGACTGAGAGCTTATGTACTGATTTTTAGCGCTTAAGTCTCGAAATGGTCGAAGATGGATTTCTTGCTACCTTAGAAGTAAAGGCAACACTCGAAGATCAGATTCCGGAGGCCCAGAAAACTGATGCTGAGGTAGCAGAGATCAAAGAAAACATGAAGTCAGGTAAAGCCAATGAATTTTCTGAAGATGTTCGTGGTACCATTCGATATTGCAATCGTTTAGTGGTACCCTCAGATCCACAGCTGAGAGAGCTAATTCTTAAAGAGGCTCATAATTCCAAGTTTTCTATACATCCTGAAAGTACTAAGATGTACCAGGACTTAAAGAAAACATTTTGGTGGAGCAAGATGAAAAGGCAAATTGCTCAGTATGTTGCTGAATGTGATATTTGCCAAAGGATTAAAGCCGAGCACTTGAAACCTGCTGGTACCCTTCAGCCCTTACCTATTCCACAATGGAAATGGGAAGAAGTCGGTATAGATTTTGTTACCGGACTTCCCAAGTCTCAGAATGGATTTGATGCCATATGGGTGATAATTGATCGTTTGACAAAAGTGGCTCATTTCATACCTGTCAGAACCACTTTTAATGGCAAGCAATTGGCAGAACTCTATATTGCTAAAATTGTTTGTCTCCACGGTGTTCCTAAAATCATTGTTTCAGACCGTGGATCTCAATTCACTTCCCATTTTTGGAATTGTCTTCATCAAGCAATGGGAACTGAATTATCCTTCAGCACTGCTTATCATCCTCAGACCAGTGGTCAAACTGAAAGGGTGAATCAAATAATGGAGGATCTTTTGAGAGCCTGTGTTTTAGCATATGGCAAGAATTGGGACAAATCTTTGCCGTATGTGGAATTTTCCTACAATAACAGCTACCAAGCAAGTATTCAAATGTCACCTTTTGAAGCCTTGTATGGGAGAGCTTGTAGGACTCCATTGAATTGGTCAGAACCTGGTGAAAGACCGTTATTTGGCCCAGACTTGGTTTTGGAAGCCGAAGAGCAAGTTCGTCTAATTCGAGACCGTTTGAAAACTGCCCAGTCTCGTCAGAAGAGCTATGCCGATCATCGACGTCGTAAGCTAAGTTTTGAGATAGATGATTTTGTGTGAGACCCTCAAATATTGGAATGTGCCGAATTAAAAATTATACTGGTAGCATAATTCTTAATTAAGGAACAGTGTAATGCCCTTAATAAAAATCATACTAGAAGTATAATCATAATAAGTAACAAACCAACATTTAGGTTCCCGGATATATGTCATGCAATAGTTCCCAGGATTAGTGACTATTGCACATATATCCTTAATCAACATTGCATCACTCACATACAAGTCATACATTCACATAATTATACATCTGTAATTACATCATAATTCGGTAGCTACAGTACCAGGTTGCTACAGTACAGAAATATGAACAAATGACCTTTGGTCATTAACAAAAAGAGCAACAGCGGAAACGAAAAGATAAAAACAGAACCACCAATGGCCCCATCATCCCGAGCTATTGCGTGGAGAATAGAACTAGCATCACTCGTTAGTGTCACCCGGATCGGCGCTAACGGGCAACTCATACAAATATCCATCATCACCGCAACAAGGGTCATAAAACCACGAGTACGAAAGGTACTCAACAAGTCTTACACAAACTAATAAAAGAAAGTGTTTGATAGAACCTATACAATGGAATAGAATTTTATATGCATAAGGTTATTAATGAAGGCTTAATTGGTTCAATTTTTGCATAAAGCGATACATCTTAACCTCTGATTGCTAAATTTTAACAAGGCGGTTTTAATAAAGCAATTTGGACCAAAAGCAGTAAGTAATTGAAAACATAAACATAAGCGATACAAGAATAAGTCACAATTTATGTCAGCCGAGCATGACACCATCATGCCGAACTTAACTCCCAAAACCCAAAAATTAGAATAACTTCTATCTGGTGACATCAATTCAAGCGTTGTCGTAATCGTGGACACGGCTATTGAATAGTTTTAACCCTGCAGGGATGTACATCTTTACCCACATGACTTAGTTAGCCCGTAAGCCTCCGGAATAATAGCACACTTCCTTTGGTATGCCGGCCGGGTAAACTAAGATTTGGTATTTTTCAACAAGTTGACACTATTGAGTTGGATGACCCATGTGAGATTAATCCGCTTAAACGGTGATAGCATTCATTCAACCGGGGCTCACATGTTGTACAGGGAATGCCGACCCAGTCAATTAAATGCAAACTCGTGTTAGCTACACATATTACACCGCAGTCGGGCCCCTGAAGGAACGTACATGCGATTTAACACATCTACGCCCTTACCCTTCTAAGAACATCTGATACCAATATAAGCTCCACATGGCATACGACACGGCCCGAAGACTTAAGCATCTATGCCATATGAAATCAATACACATGTCCTTACTCTCCTGTATCCAACTCAATAGCATTAACCCTTTACTTAACCAAACAGCGCCCATACCTTTGCTTGTGGAAATGCGTTGAGGCTCGAATTGGGCGTCGAGTTCAGATCCTTAATCAACCGGACAAGACATCCACATTTCCCAATTCTCGTGCACACAAGGGCACCATCACTAGCATCCACTTGTCCGATTTGAATTAATTGCTAACGAGATTTAGAAGCATTTTCAAATCAAATAAACTGAACAAGGATCAAATCATTATAAACCATTTGTTGTTCCCAAGTCGACAAGCTAAGCTTGCCAAACTCTAACGTTCTAGGAATGCATGGCTAAGCAAAAGTTAAAAAGATAAGTATTATACATCACAGACTACCTTAAGTTGAGTGTATGGTTAAATTAAGGATAAGCCACAAGTTCGGGGTATAACTAACTATGAGCAGGGGCATAAATAGATTTTAGAAATTTGCATGCAGTGTCACTATATTTTAGAATTCTAAAGTTCAAAAGATTAGGTTCAACATGGTGCGAGAGGAAGCTTGCCTTGATAGTAGTAAATAACCTCTTGTTCAGGTTCTTGAGATTCAATAAAAGGCTCAACACACTCGGAAGAACCATTATCAAAAGAGAGTAAAAGAATTTCCAATAAACATAGGAAAAAGCAGAGAACAGGATGCCAAAAAGAATGCATGATCAATTGATAATGCATGGGTAATAGTATGCTTAAGCTATACCTAATTTAGTATGGGTAATAATCCATATATATCATCTACTGATATTTATTACCCAGATTTTAGATTTAGAAAATAGCTACGATGTCGGGTTTTATATATACTAGAACAGGACAGCTTATAATTAAGCTACCTATTAAGTCCAACATCATATCAATGGAAAATTAAGCTGAAACTAAGTGTATTAAGGCTAATGTTGGCCTACTGAGCATTTAATAGCTATTAGTAGCAATTTAAAGCCTTGGATAGTTCTTTGTTCTGTTGTCGGTTTGGTTAAAACCCAAAAACAGCACAGCATCAATTACCATTTTCGGCTAGCTAGTAATGCTACAACATATAAATACTTAAAAAGAGAGTAATTAATACCAAGAATCACTACTGCTATCCTATTGGCTCGGCTTATTTGAAAGAAAGGAGCAAATAGAGCTGTTGTCGGTTTTGTTATACCATAAAACAGTAAAGAGCTTTTAACTATTTTCGGCTATAAAGAAAACTACATAAAGCAAGGCTTTTATCAGTAGTAGAATTTAACTAAAATCTAATTAAGCTAGTGCACTGGTAGAGAAACCCTAGGTCTTGAATACGATATGAAAGACCGAAAAGTTATAATAATAATTTTTTTACTAAAAAGAAGTTTGAAATATCATATGAACCAGTGAGTACTATATGAGGATAACTCAAGTTCTTATAAAGCTTAAGCTAACAGAAATGAAGGTTAACTCACCAGCTAGGGTTTAGAGAGAAAAAGTCAAGGTCTTGGTCAAACAAGAAAAGATCCAGTAATCTTGTTCCTTGTGCTGACCAAAGAAAATGATGGACTTAGCTCTAAAGATTATTAGACATATTTTTGCTAAGAAAAGATGGAACCTAACTCACCCAGATGAGGTTTCTCAAGAAGAAGCTTCACAGCCTAAAGTTGATAGGAGCAAAAATCCTAAGGTCAATCTACAAGAAATACCTACAACCACATTAGTATGATATTTTAGGTATGCTTGTAGTTGAACAAGCGAGAGGACAAGGGTGCTTCACTGCGAAGGAGATAAAGAAAATGAGTTCCTTCCTTGGGTCAACAATGGCAGGAGCTCATGAGCTAAGGTTTTTATAATAGTGAGGTTCCCAGATCACCCTAGATATCTCTAGAACCAGATGAGGTGGCACTTAGAGATAAATATTGAGGATAAATATCCTCAAAACAACATTCTCTACTCCCATTTGAAGACCACAAAGTTCCCAGTGGAAAAACCAGAGAAAATCAAAAATTCTGCCACTTACATGTGGGCCCCAAGCCATGCAATGCACACAGCACACAATTGAAGCAAAAAGCGGTCCTTTGTCGAGTGGGTCCCGAGGAATATACGAAGACGCGGCGCCGCACGGAGCAATCAACCGCGACGCACAGTCACCGTTCGATCAGCGAGGAACGGCTGCGATGCGGGGATAAACAATACACTGAAATGGTATCGCGAAACGTGGGCCGTGCGATTTCCAGAGAACGGCCAGGATCGCGAGCAGTTCCGGAGTGGTCCGAACAGCGCAATCCACGCGAGCCGTCCGATTGAGCTTCAGCGCCCAAGATCTGAAAAGCGGTGAGCTTGCCCAAAGGTCCATCGCCGTCAATTCGCGATTCAACGTTTGGGATTGGCGGGTCTGATGGTCGAACAATATGATTATGGACCGTCGGATCTAATTTTGGCGGTGGATTTGGTGGCATCTCCGGACGGTCGAACATCTCGGCAGTCGAGCCACCATTGGGATTTCAGCGGCTCGGATGGGCTAGGGTTTAGACGCTGCAGCGTGTAGGCGTGACCGAGCCGGCCGTCTGTGCCGGGTTGGACCCAAACGCATAATGGACTCGAGTCGCTCTGATCTTGCGTGGGTTTAGTAGGAGACTTGACTAGCTCTATTTAAATTTGAAAAAGGTTTGACCAGGCCTTTAAATATAGCAAATAAATTTGTAAAATCACGAAATTTTGCGAAGCGCTCTTTGGGATGATATATTCCCCAAATAAATTTTAAAATCACTGCTTCTTCTTTATAAATGCATAAATAATTCATTTAAACCAACTAAGGTTTATTTAAAGACAATTATTTTTATGAAAATTAAAATAATTTCTATAAATTCAACAAAAATTATTTTTGGCCATAACACTTCATCTGGTTTTCAAATAAATTATTTCCTAGCCTTAATATCAACATTGGATTGTATTTCCTTTTGAAATCTTTACCAAGTTAGAGTTTATAACAAAAACTTGGGGAAATTAGTTGTAACAAGTTACGATTTGTTAATTTGAGCAGTAATGACATGAATAGTGCTTCATTCTTGTATATTAGGGTTGGGGCTGTTACAAACCTACCTCCTTAAGAAAATCTAGTCCGAGATTTCTTATAATTCCGAAGTTGGACAAAGACAAGGTTGAAATGATATTCTTTAGAAATATAACATCAGTTGTCTTTATTTCTTTCAAAGATAGAAAAGAAATTTCACATAACAACATAGTGCTGTTATTACAACTTATGTTACATTGCTTTGTTTAACCTTGTCCTTCTTGATTTAAAGACAAGTATTTAAACAACAAAAAGGTGGGGGTGCTCGATCCTCATCAGATCTTCGCGCTCCCATGTGGCTTCATCTTCAGAATGATTAGCCCTTTGGATTTTTAAGAATTTGACAAGGCGATTTCTTGTCGTACGTTCCATTTAAATCGAGGATACGCACTGGTTGTTCTTGATATGAAAGATCTGGTTGCAGATTAAGATTCTCATAAGTAGTGGCCTCGGTAGGTACACGAAGGCACTTCTTTAATTGAGAAACATGAAAGGTATCATGAACTGCCGACAGCGTGTCGGGAAGTTCCAATTGATATGCCACAGCTCCTCGTTTTGCAATGATTCGGAAGGGTCCGATATAACGAGGTGCTAGCTTTCCTTTCACTTGAAAGCGATGAGTACCTTTCATCGGCGACACTTTAAGATAGACAAAGTCATCTATCTCAAAGCTTAGCTCACGGCGTCGATGATCGGCGTAGCTCTTCCGACGAGGATGGGCGGTTTTCAAGCGGTCTCGAATCGAACGAACTTGCTCTTCGCTTCCAAAACCAAGTTTGGACAAAGAATGGTCTTTCACGGACTCGACCAATTTAATGGAGTCCTACAAGCTCTTCCATACAAAGCTTCAAAAGGTGACATTTGAATACTTGCTTGGTAGCTATTATTGTAGGAAAACTCCACATCTGCAAAGATTTCTCCCAATTTTGCCATATGCTAAAACACTGAGCTCTCAAAAGATCTTCCATTATTTGATTCACCCTTTCGGTTTGACCATCGGTGCGAGGATGATAGCGATCTTTGAAGGATAATTCAGTTCCCATTGCTTGATGAAGACAATTCCAAAATGGGAAGTGAATTGAGATCCTGATGCGAAACAATGACTTTAGGAACACCGTGGAGACAAACAATCTTGGCAATATATTTCGGCGGTTGTTTGCCATTGAAATCGGTTTTGACAGAATAAAATGTGCCACTTTTGTCGACGATCAATTATCACCCATATGGCATCAAATCCATTACGAGACTTGGGAAGTCCGGTAACAAAATCCATCTGACTTCTTCCCATTTCCATTGTGGAATAGGCAAAGGTGAAGGGTACCAGCGAGGTTTCAAGTGCTCGGCTTTAACCCTTTGACAAATATCACATTCAGCAACATACTGAGCAATTTGTCTTTTCATCCTGCTCCACCAAAATGTTTTCTTCAAGTCCTGGTACATTTTAGTGCTTCCAGGATGTATTGAAAACTTGGAATTATGAGCTTCTTTGAGAATGAGCTCTAGAATGGCGAGAGTTTGAGGGTACCACCAAACGATTGCGATATCGAATGGTACCACGAGCATCCTCAGAAAATTCGTTGGCTTTACCTGCCTTCAAATTTTCCTTGATTTCTGCTACCTCAGCATCAGTTTTCTGGGCCTCCAGAATCTGATCTTCTAGTGTCGATTTTACTTCCAAGGCAGCAAGAAATCCATCATCGACCATTTCGAGACTTAAGCGCCGAAGGTCAGCACATAAGCTCTTAGTCAAAGGAAGTGTTGATAAGCAATTGCACTGTGACTTCCTGCTCAGAGCATCAGCCACAACATTGGCTTTGCCAGGATGGTAGTGAATACTCATATCGTAGTCCTTGATCAATTCAAGCCATCTTCTTTGCCTCATATTCAGATCAACTTGAGTGAATATGTATTTGAACTCTTATGATCGGTGTAGATTTATAGCGATTGCCAAGGAGGTAATGTCGCTAAATCTTTAATGCATGGACTCTGCCGCCAACTCTAAATCATGGGTAGGATAATTCACCTCATGAGGTCGCGAATCGCTTGCTGGATGCATATGCCACAACTCGGCCCTCTTGCATAAGCACACACCAAGTCCATGGCGAGATGCATCACAATAGATATCAAAATTCTTATGGATATCGGAAGAGTGAAACAGGAGCTTGATCGGAGCTTTCTCAAAAAGCTGGCTGTTTTCACATTCCTTGACCAAAAGAATTTGTTTTCTTTCTTCAAAAGCTGAGTCAGAGGTCTGGAAATCTTGGAAAAGTTTTCAATGAACCTACGGTAATATCCCGCAAGTCCAAGGAAACTTCGAATCTCAGAAACATTCTTGGGCTGCTTCCAATCTAGTACATCCTGTACTTTCTTTGGGATCAATGATAATACCTCCTTCGGATAATACATGACCCAAGAATGCAACTTGCTTGAGCGAAAGCACACTTGCTAAATTTAGCATATCTGGTGATGCTTGCGAAGTGTATCTAGCACAAGTCTCAATTGATGCTCATGCTCTTCGTCGGACTTGGAGTAGATAAGAATGTAGTCAATAAACACAACAACAAACTTATCCAAGAAATCCATGAATCTGAATTCATTAGATTCATGAAATAAGCGAGGAGCATTTGTTAGACCAAAGGACATAACGGTATACTCGTATAATCCATAACGAGTAGAGAATCTTTGTTTTAGGAATATCCTCGGTTCTAACCTTGATCGATGATAGCGAACGCATAAATCAATCTTTGAAAAGACACGGGCTCCGATTAAGCGGTCAAGCAGATCATCAATTCGGGAAGAGGATACTTATTCTTGATAGTAACCTCATTTAGCAGACGGTAGTCTACACACATCCGTAGAGTCGATCTTTCTTTTTGACAAAGATGGCGGGACATCCCGTGGTGAGGAACTTCGGTCGAATGAATCCTTTGTTAAGCAATTCTCCAAGCTGTTTCTTCAACTCAAACAGCTCATTGGAAGGCATGCGATAAGGTCTTCTCGCAATGGGAGCGATGACCAGAACTAGTTCAATTCTGAACTCTACTTCCGATCGGGTGGCATCTGGGGAAGGTCTTGGGAAAGACATCCGGATATTCACACACTCTGGTCTTGACTCCAAAGTAGGGGTGGTGTCGACTTTCAATGCACCAAGGTGAGAATGAACTGTTTTAGATTGAAAAATGGTGAAAGACCATTTTTATTAGTGAGGATATAGTTAGTTGGGCACAATTAATTTGGCGAAATTTTGGGATAGCAGTTCATACCCAAAATGACATCTATCCCTTTAAAGTCTATCACAATCAAGTTTGCCCAAAAATCTACCCTTCAATATTGATATTGACATTAAAGGCGATTTGATCGGTCATGAATCTTGACCTGGTGAGTGAATAATATGAGGTGGTTGAAGCGGATGCATGTCTAGCGATGTTGAGTAGCAAATTGTCTACTAATAAAAGAATGGGATGCTCGAGTCAAATAGAACAATAGCTGAACTAAAATTAACTAGGAGCATACCAAGGATAACCTCGGTGTCTCGGCCGCTTCTTTGATCAATTGATTCACACGTCATGATGGAGCAGTCGAGCTTGACAACGACCTTTGGGGAAGGTGGGGCCTTGATGGTGGAGATGGTGAGCAGTGGTAATCCCTTTGCCTTAGCAAAACATTGGTTATAAAATGTCGGGACGACCACAATGGTAACAAATCACCCCGACCGACATTGACAATGCAGGAGGTGGTCTGTGTCCACTAGGTCGAGACTGTCCAGCGGGTGGAGGTGGACGAAAAGCAAACACTAGCGCCCTTGGTGGAGCTGGAGCTGGTGCTCGGAAAGGCCGAGGTTGCCACAGGCCGCGTCCGGTGAACGACCACTATATGTGAATTGAGTGGCCTTCGCGCTTAGTGAATCTTCAAAGCCTTACTCTTGTTCTCGGCAATTATGGCTTTGTCCACAAGATGTTGGAAATTTACGAAGTCTTGTATTGCCAAAGCCATTGTAGCTCCTCAGTCAAACCATTCATAAAACGGTTTCGACGACGAGTGTCGATCGAAACATCGTCGAGGCATACCGAGCAAGAAAGTTAAACTCATGAAGATACTCGGTCATCGACTTTCGCCCTTGCTTGAGAGCGAGAAATTCTGCTTTGCTTGAGCATCATCACTCCCTCGGGAATATGGGCCTCATGAAAAGCCTCCATGAACTCAAGCGGTGGGAGTATGACCGGTGGGTTGGATAGCCGATAATTATCCCACCAATTACTAGCTGGTCGATCAAGCGATAGCTAGCATAAAGAACCTTCTCCCTTCGAACATTGGGCAATGGTCGACTTCTTTTCAATCTCCGAAGCGGTCCTCTGCCTCCATTGGATCTGGGAGTGGAGAACAACTGGCGGGTTAGTTATTTGAAAATCGCGAGACTACCTGCCCATGTTGAACTCTGCTTTCGACCATTTGGGGTAGGAATAAGCGGAGGTATTCTGCATAATCTGTTCCAATATCTTGCGTCGATCCATCTTGGTTGCGCTCAATTTGCATGAGCACATCCGTCATGGTGGGTGGTGGAGGAAGCTCCTCTTCCTGACGACCACCTTGTGGACCATGAGATCCGGAAGGGTCAGTCTGCTCTCCTGGAGTTTGGAGAACAGGGGTGGAAAACCTCTCCTCTTGTTGTGTTTGCGATCGAGTGGTTGGTCCTGTCATCCTGTTGCCATGTAATGGTTAACAACATAACAAGGATACACTCGGGCTAACACATACAAGATTAGGAGATAGTAAATAATTAGTTACTAAACTTAAGCATGCAACATGTCATGGTATGCAACCAATTAACACCAACACAATAACACACCAAAAGTTGACCTCTATTTAATGACCACTAACACCAAAATAACACCAAGCGAGTACAACAAAAGGCAACATTACTTTATTAACACAATAAGTCCAAAATGTACAAGTCAACTTGCACAGCACCATGTTCCAAAATACAAAAGTTAGCACCCAGTATTTCTAGAGAACATAGGCTAGGCTATTACACAATATTTATTACACAATACTACCTATTACACAACTAAGGCCAAATCTCACATCCAGTACCTAAGTATAGTCATTACGGTTAAAATTCACCGGGAACTCATTTAACATATGAGCTTCGGGTGAACCCGTATCGATAGGATCCCTAGGGCTGATGAGGCGAGTAGGGAACCTAGCGACAAGTGATGTCGGCGGGGTGTGTAGGTCGGAGAAAGCGAGGAAATCCAGCGGAGACATCCGTGCTCGGCGACCGACCAGAACGAGAACCGATCCGGGCACCTCTGGAAGTCGCAATCCTCGTGAGTACGATGGCGGTGGAGGGATCTCATTGTTGCCATAAAGCATGTTACGAGGAGCGCGGTTTGTAGCAACACCAATCCTCGATACTCTGTGCCTCGTGCGAGATGACGGCGGAGTTTCCCATAACTTCGACGCGAGGCGATGATAGGTTTGGTCCATGATACGGACCAACCTCGCTAACTTCAGCGTGCGTATGGGTCTTCTCCAAACTGAATCTCATCAAGCGTAATCACATCCGACCTAGGACCATGTTTCGAAGTGTACATAGGGTGGTGGGGACAGACTCCGTCGAGATCATGACGAAGGAGGCCCATCATCCCACGCGACTTCTGCCTGACCATAGACTCGGAAGTGGCACGTACGTGGACACAGTAGGGGACACTACCCACCACCTGTCTGGCGATCACATTAATGATAGCTTGGTATTCTTCCATGCTAGGACCTCGGTCTCGACGGTAGATGGCATATTCTGGCTGATATGTAAAATTGGCACGCCACATCATGTCTCGAAGTAGGGCAGGAAACCCATCCACCTCTTGACTCGAGTCTCTTAATCGGATACCGACCACTCATCTGAGAGAAAAGACAAGGTAGGTAAGAGACTGATCTTGAAAAATCCAACAGAAAGGTGGATAAGAATTGGTACTAAAAGAAGATAAGGAATAAAAGATAGCAGACTTAGATCTTTTAGAAATTAATTTAAGTTAAAATAATGTCACAGAGACTCACTAAAGGCAACAACCATGCTAATTCTATCCTACAGGCAAATGTATGCTCTGATACCAACGCTGTGAGACCCTCAAATATTGGAATGTGCCGAATTAAAAATTATACTGGTAGCATAATTCTTAATTAAGGAACAGTGTAATGCCCTTAATAAAAATCATACTAGAAGTATAATCATAATAAGTAACAAACCAACATTTAGGTTCCCGGATATATGTCATGCAATAGTTCCCAGGATTAGTGACTATTGCACATATATCCTTAATCAACATTGCATCACTCACATACAAGTCATACATTCACATAATTATACATCTGTAATTACATCATAATTCGGTAGCTACAGTACCAGGTTGCTACAGTACAGAAATATGAACAAATGACCTTTGGTCATTAACAAAAAAACAACAATGAAGCGAAAAGATAAAAATAGAACCACCAATGGCCCCATCATCCCATGAGCTATTGCGTGGAGAATAGAACTAGCATCACTCGTTAGCGTCACCCGGATCGGCGCTAACGGGCAACTCATACAAATATCCATCATCACGCAACAAGGGGTCATAAAACCCTGAGTACGAAAGGTACTCAGCAAGTCTTACATAAACTAATAAAAGAAAGTGTTTGATAGAACCTATACAATGGAATAGAATTTTATATGCATAAGGTTATTAACAGAAGGCTTAATTGGTTCAATTTTTGCATAAGCGATACATCTTAACCTCTGATTGCTAAATTTTAACAAGGCAGTTTTAATAAAGCAATTTGGACCAAAACAGTAAGTAATTGAAAACATAAACATAAACAGTACAAGAATAAGTCACAATTTACTGTCAACCGAGCATGACACCATCATGCCGAACTTAACTCCCAAAACCCAAAAATTAGAATAACTTCTATACAGGTGACATCAATTCAAGCGTTGTCCGTAACCGTGGACACGGCTATTCGAATAGTTTTAACCCTGCAGGGATGTACATCTTTACCCACATGACTTAGTTAGCCCGTAAGCCTCCGGAATAATAGCACACTTCCTTTGGTATGCTTGGTAGGGTAAACTAAGATTTGGTATTTTCAACAAGTTGACACTATTGAGTTGGATGACCCATGTGAGATTAATCCGCTTAAACCGATGATAGCATTCATTCAGCAGGGGCTCACATGTTTATGCGAGGAATGCCGACCGATCAATTAAATGCAAACTCGTGTTAGCTACACATATTACATGATCGGGCCTGAAGGAACGTACATGCGATGTAACACATCTCGCCTTACCCTTCTAAGAACATCGATACCAATATAAGCTCCACATGGCATACGACACGGCCCGAAGACTTAAGCATCTATGCCATATGAAATCAATACACATGTCCTTACTCTCCTGTATCCAACTCAATAGCATTAACCCTTTACTTAACCAAACAGCGCCCATACTTTGCATGTGGAAATACGTTGAGGCTCGAATTGGGCCGTCAGAGTTCAGTCCTTAATCAACCCAGACAAGACATCCACATTTCCCAATTCTCGTGCACAAGGGCACCATCACTAGCATCCACTTGTCCAGATTTGAATTAATTGCTAACAGGATTTAGAAGCATTTTCAAATCAAATAAACTGAACAAGGATCAAATCATTATAAACCATTTGTTGTTCCCAAGTCGACAAGCTAAGCTTGCCAAACTCTAACGTTCTAGGACTGCATGGCTAAGCAAAAGTTAAAAAGATAAGTATTATACATCACAGACTACCTTAAGTTGAGTGTATGGTTAAATTAAGGATAAGCCACAAGTTAGAGGTATAACTAACTATGAGCAGGGCATAAATAGATTTTAGAAATTTGCATGCAGTGTCACTATATTTTAGAATTCTAAAGTTCAAAAGATTAGGTTCAACATGGTGCGAGAGGAAGCTTGCCTTGATAGTAGTAAATAACCTCTTGTTCGGGTTCTTGGGATTCAATAAAAGGCTCAACACACTCGGAAGAACCAAGTATCTAAAAGAGAGTAAAAGAATTTCCAATAAACATAGGAAAAAGCAGAGAACAGGATGCCAAAAAGAATGCATGATCAATTGATAATGCATGGGTAATAGTATGCTTAAGCTATATCTAATTTAGTAAGGGTAATAATCCATATATATCATCTCTTGATATTTATTACCCAGATTTTAGATTTAGAAAATAGCTACGATGTCGGGTTTTATATATACTAGAACAGATGACTTATAATTAAGCTACCTATTAAGTCCAACATCATATAAATGGAAAATTAAGCTGAAACTAAGTGTATTAGGGCTAATGTTGGCCTCTTGAGCATTTAATAGCTATTAGTAGCAATTTAAAGCCTTGGATTTGGTTCTTTGTTCTGTTGTCGGTTTGGTTAAAACCCAAAAACAAGACAAACATCAATTACCATTTTCGCTAGCTAGTAATGCTACAACATATAAATACTTAAAAAGAGAGTAATTAATACCAAGAATCACTCTGCTATCCTATTGGCTCGGCTTATTTGAAAGAAAGGAGCAAATAGAGTACATTGTCGGTTTTGTTATACCATAAAACGAAAGAAAGAGCTTTTAACTATTTTGGCTATAAAGAAAACTACATAAAGCAAGGCTTTTATCAGTAGTAAATTTAACTAAAATCTAATTAAGCTAGTGCCTTTGGTAGAGAAACCCTAGGTCTTGAATACGATATGAAAGACCGAAAAGTTATAATAATAATTTTTTACTAAAAGAAGTTTGAAATATCATATGAACCGGTGAGTACTATATGAGGATAACTCAAGTTCTTATAAAGCTTAAGCTAACGAAATGAAGGTTAACTCACCGGCTAGGGTTTAGAGAGAAAAGTCAAGGTCTTGGTCAAACAAGAAAAGATCCGATAATCTTGTTCCTTGTCTTTGACCAAAGAAAATGATGGACTTAGCTCTAAAGATTATTAGACATATTTTTGCTAAGAAAAGATGGAACCTAACTCACCAGATGAGGTTTCTCAAGAAGAAGCTTCTGACTAAAGTTGATAGGAGCAAAAATCCTAAGGTCAATCTACAAGAAATACCTACAACCACATTAGTATGATATTTTAGGTATGCTTGTAGTTGAACAAGGCAGAGGGACAAGGGTGCTTCACTGCGAAGGAGATAAAGAAAATGAGTTCCTTCCTTGGGTCAACAATGGCAGGAGCTCATGAGCTAAGGTTTTTATAATAGTGAGGTTCCCAGATCACCCTAGATATCTCTAGAACCAGATGAGGTGGCACTTAGAGATAAATATTGAGGGATAAATATCCTCAAAACACTGTTCTCTACTCCCATTTCGAACACCACAAAGTTCCCAGTGGAAAAACCAGAGAAAATCAAAAATTCTGCCACTTACATGTGGGCCCCAAGCCATGCAATGCACACAGCACACAATTGAAGCAAAAAGCGGGTCCGCCGAGTGGGTCGAGGAATATACACAAGACGCAGCCGCACCGCGCGGAGCAATCAACGCGACGCCGACGAGCCACCGTTCGATCGGCGAGGCAGGCTGCGATCTTGAGGATAAACAATACTCTGAAATGGTATCGCGAAACGTGGGCGTGCGATTTCGAGAGAACGGCCAGATCGCGGCGATTCGGAGTGGTCGAACAAGCGCAATCCACGCGAGCCGTCCGATTGAGCTTCAACGCCCAAGATCTGAAGCGCGCGGTGAGCTTGCCCAAAGGGTCCATCGCCGTCAATTCGCGATTCAACGGTGGGATTGGCGGGTCCGATGGTCGAACAGCCCAATGATTATGGACCATCGGATCTAATTTTGACGGTGGATTTGGTGGCATCTCCGGACGGTCCGAACATCTCGGAGATCGAGCCACCATTTGGGATTTCAACGGCTCGGATGGGCTAGGGTTTAGACAGCGTGTATGAGGCGCGCGAGCCGGCCGTCTGGCGCCGAGTTGGACCCAAACGCAATGGACTCGAGTCGCTAAAGTCTTGCGTGGGTTTAGGTAGGAGACTTGACCGACTCTATTCAAATTTGAAAAAGGTTTGACCAGGCCTTTAAATATAGCAAATAAATTTGTAAAATCACGAAATTTTGCGAAGCGCTCTTTGGGATGATATATTCCCCAAATAAATTTTAAAATCACTGCTTCTTCTTTATAAATGCATAAATAATTCATTTAAACCAACTAAGGTTTATTTAAAGACAATTATTTTTATGAAAATTAAAATAATTTCTATAAATTCAACAAAAATTATTTTTGGCCATAACACTTCATCTGGTTTTCAAATAAATTATTTCCTAGCCTTAATATCAACATTGGATTGTATTTCCTTTTGAAATCTTTACCAAGTTAGAGTTTATAACAAAAACTTGGGGAAATTAGTTGTAACAAGTTACCTGATTTGTTAATTTGAATAGTAATGACATGAATAGTGCTTCATTACAGTAATGCCGATCATCGACGTCGTAAGCTAAGTTTTGAGATAGATGATTTTGTCTATCTTAAAGTGTCGCCGATGAAAGGTACTCATCGCTTTCAAGTGAAAGGAAAGCTAGCACCTCGTTATATCGGACCTTTCCGCATCATTGCAAAACGAGGAGCCGTGGCATATCAGTTGGAACTTCCCGACACTCTGTCGGCAGTTCATGATACCTTTCATGTTTCTCAATTAAAGAAGTGCCTTCGTGTTCCTACCGAGGCCACTACTTATGAGAATCTTGATCTGCAACCAGATCTTTCGTATCAAGAACAACCAGTGCGTATCCTCGACGAAATGGAGCGTAGCACAAGAAATCGCACTGTCAAGTTCTTAAAAATTCAGTGGGCTAATCATTTCGAGGATGAAGCCACATGGGAGCGCGAAGATCTGATGAAGATCGAGCACCCCCACCTTTTTGCTGTTTAATACTTGCCTTTGAATCAAGAAAGGCAAGGTTAAACAAAGCAATGTAACATAAGTTGTAATAACAGCACTATGTTGTTATGTGAAATTTCTTTTCTATCTTTGAAAGAAATAAAGACAACTGATGTTATGTTTCTAAAGAACATCATTTCAACTTCATCTTTGTCCAACTTCGATTATAAGAAATCTCGGGACGAGATTTTCTTAAGGAGGTAGGTTTGTAACAGCCTCGGCCCTAATATCTGATGTCTGATCTTGTTCCTATCATTACTATTCATTTTGGCAATTCAGGCAACTTGTTACAACTCAATTTCCCCAAATTTCTATTATAAACTCTAACTTGGTAAAAATTTCAAAAGGAAATACCATCTAATGTTGGTATTGAGACTGGGATATATTTTATTTGAAAACCAGATGAATTATTATGGCTAAAAATAATTTTTGTTGAATTTTTAGAAATTATTTTGATTTTCATAAAAATAATTGTCTTTAAATAAACCCTAGTTGGTTTAATTGAATTATTTATGTATTTTTAAAGAAGAAACAGTGATTTTAAAAATTTATTTGGGGAGTACATCATCCCAGTAGCAATTCTGCAAAATTTCATAATTTTATAAATTTATTTGCTATTTTAAAACTCCCAGTCAAAGTTCTTGCAATTTTGATTTAAACCTGGTCAAACCTCCCGGCCTAACCCTGGTCTAGCACTGTAGCGGCTCGGTCTGGACCTGGTTGGACTCAACCCAGTGCGCAACCGGTGCGCCACGTCCCCCTCGCACGCGTCCGAAAGCTCCAGCCCATCTCAGCCGTCCATTCCCGCATGAACGGGCCGGATGTATTGGGCTGTTCGGACCGCCTCTATCCCACCTTCATTGTTGGCCGTTGGATCTTCTTTGGGCGGCCCAGATCCTTGGTGACGTTCGGACCAAGTTGCGCCCCACGATATCCAACGTTGAAGCGAGATCGGACGGGCCTCGTCCATTGGGCCGTTCGGACCACTTCACGACCCCGCATCGCAGCCGCTCAAGCAAAATCGAACGGTGGCTGTGCGTTGAGGTTGGCCGCGTGCGTTGCTTGCGCTGCATGGGGTGGTTAGCTCTGGGACCCAGCTATCAGCGGGGTTTTGGCGCTGCTGTGCGTGGTGCGCTGCTGTATTATCTCTGGGGCCCGCATGTCAGCGTCGGTTTTCTTTGGAGTGCGTGCGGTCTTGTTGCATGGCTTGGTTTGCCCTCAGGCCCGTAGCGTCGATGGCAAGTTTTTACTCCTGCGTCTTGTTGCATCTTGTGTATATACTGGGCCCACATATAAGTGGCAGAATTTTAATTTCTCTCTGGTTTTCCACCGTAAACACTGTTGCAGCCGAAATGGTGGTAGAGCACAGTGTTTTGGAGGATATTTATCCCTTAATATCTATCCTTTAGTGCCACCTCTTGGATTCTAGACAATTCTCGGTTGCTCTACACAATTGGTACACTATATAAACCCTAAAAGTGTAGCTCTGCCATTGTTGACCACTGAGGAGCATCATCTTTATCTTCCTTCACAGTGAAGATCCTTGTTCATCTACCTTTGTCCAACTACAAGCCTACCTAACTCTCATATTAATGTGGTTTGGGTATTTCTTGTAGGTTGAACTCGTGGTCTTTCTCTCGGTCAACTGGAGCTGTGAAGCTTCATTTTGGAAAACCTCACTTGGGTGAGTTGAGTTCCATCCTTCTTTAGCAAGAATGTATCTAATAATCTTTAGAGCTAAGTTCCATCATTTTTCTTTTGGTACAAGGAAAAAGGCTACTGAATCTTTTCTTGTTTAACCAAGAGCTTGACTCTGTCTTCTCTAAACCCTAGCTGGTGAGTTAGCCTTTACTTCTGTTAGTTTAAGCTCTCTAAGAGCATCACTAACCCTCTCACACCACTCCCTGGTTCATATGATGCTCCTATCTTGATTTAGCTAAAAACTTGTATTTTAACTTTTCGGTCTTTCATATCGTTTTCAAGAAGTAGAGTTTCTTTTGTTAACATGTCAGCTTAGTTAGGTCTTAGATAAACCCTGGCATCTTAAGTAGACCTTCTTTTAATTTCTAAGGCCGCAGGTCACCTTATTGATACAATATTCTCCTCTGTTGGTTTTGTCGGACAAAACCAACAAGAGCTCTATTCTATTCTCTTTTCTGTAAACTTGTTGGTTAGGGTTAGTGTTGAAGAATTAGGATATTAACCACCCTCCTGATAATCTTATTTTCCATTCAGGGTCTTTGGTTAGTGTGTTGCCCTAAAGTAGTCGAAATCTGGACAGATACCTTTTGCTATTTTGGTCTAAACCGACAAACGAATAACCAGGAATCCACCGCCCTTAATTGCTATTAATAAATACTAAATAGTTGGTTAGTCCATAACTATAGCTTTAATACACTTAACTATCCTGTAGTGTTCTATTTGTACGGGGTTAAGTCATGAAATTAAGTTATTTTGTGCTGCCCTGTTCCAGTCTATGTAAAATCTGTTACTGTAGCTTTGAGCTAAATATAAAATCTGGGTAATAATTGTCAGTAGATGGTATATATATGGGTTATTACCCTTACTAAATTAGCTATAGCTTAAGCATACTATTACCCATGTATTACCATTTTGATCATGCATTCTTTTATGTATTTTGTTCTCTGTTTTTCCTGTGTTCATTGGAATTCTTTTATTGGCTTTTTAGACTCTGGTTCTTCTGAGTTTGTTGAATCTTTTGTTGAACCTCAAGAACCTGAGCAAGAGGTTATATACTACTATCAAGGCAAGCTTCCTCTCTGCACCATGTTGAGCCTAATCTTTTGAACTGTAGATTTATAAAATACAGTGACACTGTTGCATGCAACTTTCTAAAAATTTAGTTGCGCTCTGTTCCTAGTTAGTTATACCCTGAGCTTGTGGTTTATCTTTAATTTAACCATACACTCAACCTAAGGTAGTTTGTGATGTTATTATGTTTAGTTTTAACTTTTGCTTAGCCATGCGATCCATAGAAGCGTTAGAGTTTGAGAAGCTTAGCTTGTCAGACTTGGGGACAACAAATACTTTATAATTATTTTGATCCCTGTTCAGTTTATTTGATTTGGAAATGCTTCTAAATCTTGTTTAATTCAATTCAAATCTGGACAAGTGGATGCTAGTGATGGTGCCTTTGTGCGAGAATTGGGAAATGTGAATGTCTTATGCAGGTTGATTAAGGACCTGAACTCGACTATTTAATTCAAGTCCCAGCGTACTTCCACACGCATGTATGGGCCTTTGTTTGGTTAAGTAAAGGGTTAGTATTATTGAGTTGGATCTTTGGAGAGTAAGGACATGTGTATTGATTTCATATGGCATAGATGCTTAAGTCTTCGGGCCGTGTCGTGTGCCATGTGGAACTTATATTGATATCAGATGTTCTTAGAAGGGTAAGGGCATAGATGTGTTACATCGCATGTATGTACCTTCAGGGCCCCGACTGCGGTGTAATATGTGTGGCTAACACGAGTTTGCATTTAACTGACTGGGTCGGCATTCCCGGTACAACATGTGAGCCTCGGTTGAATATATGCTATCAGTCTTGTTTAAGCGGGATCAGTCTCACATGGGTCATCCAACTCAATAGTGTTAACTTGTTGAAAAATACTAAATCTTAGTTTACCCGGCCGGCACACCAAAGGTAGTGTGCTATTATTCCGGAGGCTTACGGGCTAACTAAGTCATGTGGGTAAAGATGTACACCCTTGCAAGGTATAAAACTATTGAATAGCCGTGTCACGATTCTGAAAAACTTGAATTAATGTCACTGTATAGAATTTTGCTCTAAGTTTGGTTTGGGAATTATTTACGT
Source organism: Phyllostachys edulis (assembly GCA_036346405.1). Classification (NCBI taxonomy): domain Eukaryota; kingdom Viridiplantae; phylum Streptophyta; class Magnoliopsida; order Poales; family Poaceae; genus Phyllostachys; species Phyllostachys edulis. The sequence continues at coordinate 145,379 of JAYEVD010000853.1, forward strand.
CATGATGGTTGTTATACACATTTAATTGTGAGATGTTATTTACTCTTATTCTTGTTTATGCTTATAATTACACTTATTCTTTGTTTCAATCCAAATCACTTTATTAAAACTGCTTTATCAAAACATAGCAACTGTAGGTTAAGATGTATCGCTTTTATGCAAAATGGAACCATTTAAGACTCCTGTTGATAACCTTATGCATATAAAATTCTATTCCTTTGTATAGGTTCTAACCAAACTCTTTCTTTTAATTAGTTTGTGTAAGACTTGCTGAGTACCTTTCGTACTCAGGGTTTTATGACCTCTTGTTGCAGGAGAAGATGGATATCTGTATGAGATGCCCGTTAGCGCCGATCTGGGTGACGCTAACGAGTAATGCTAGTTCTAGCCTCCACGCAATAGCCTGCGGGATAATGGGGCCATTGGTGGTTTCACTTTGATATTTTGTTTCCGCTGTTGTTCTTTTTGTTAATGACCTAAGGTCATCTGTTCCTGTAGCTATTTCGGGTACTGTAGCAGTCCTGATACTGTAGCAACCGAATTATGATGTAATTGTTAATGTATAATTATGTGAATGTATGACTTGTATGTGATTGATGCAATGTTGATTAAGGATATATGCGCAATAGTCACTAATCCTGGGAACTATTGCATGGCATATATCCGGGAACTTAATTGTTGGATTGTTACTTATTATGATTATGCTTCTAGTATGATTTTTATTAAGGACATTACACTTTGTTCCTTAATTAAAATTATGCTACCAGTATAATTTTAATTGACACATTCAATAATTAAGGGTCTCCTGAACATTCAAGCGTCGCTCAATGAAAGCTCATAGCGACATACATGCGGGTGCGACATCTAAGGGACTATCGGGAGGAGTACTGGTGGTCCCGGAGTCTTGAGGAAGTGGAGGAAGGTGAGGACCGGAGTTGGAGAAGATTGGGCTGCTCCACGGCCAAAGCTCCAGCTCAAGCTTCCCTTTGTCCTCCTCTGAAAAATGCCCAACAAAATAAGTTAGGGTTGACTTCGGGAGGTTTTGGGAGCACAATTGGAGAAGAGGTTGAGCGAGAGAGCCTTTGAGCGCTGTGCCACCGAGGGCTCCAAGCTTCTCAACAATGGCGGCCAAGAGTGGAGATCTGAGGAGAGGAAAGCTCAAATGACACGGTGCAAGCCTAAGCTTAGAAGTGTGCCAAAGAAGCCAAGGGAGGAACCCAAGGGGTTTTATACTTGGGGCACAGGAGGTCATGGGCCCCGGGTTAGGCTCACAGTGAGCTTGGCCCAAGGCACAGTCGAGGTTTGGACATGATGTAAAGTTGATGAGGGACTGACCTTGTGCGGTGGAGGCGGAAAGTCGGCAAACAATTAATGCAGTCGGCAAGGAGTGGTTGAAGGTACAGTGTGAGTGGGCATTAACTCCCGCTCAGGAGCTCATGCAGTGCTTGAGGAAGGAGAAGAATAGGGAGGTCATGTTGACCGTTGGATAAGCCTCTGAGGAGGTCTGGCCCTCCGATGTTATTTTTGAACCGTTACGCAAGGGGTGGGAGGAGGTCCCAGCCACACGATCAAGGGTGGGAGGTCATGGCCTCACGATTTCCTTAATCGTATCTTGCGTGGGAAAATGGGACGGGGAGGTCCAAAGCGTTGGATCTCAATCAGCAGTGCGGACCTCTGTGAGGTCTTAACCGCACATGAACTTAAGAACAATGAGGGGGAGGTCGTGAGCTTGCACAACGCACAAGGGAGGTCAGGGCCTTTAGATTTAGATCTAAGGGCCACGACCTCACGTGCGCGGGGAGGTCTGATGCGCATAAGACAAGGAGGAGGTCGTGACCGTGGATTTCAAATCCAACGGTGCACAACAAAGGATAGGGGAGGTCTTGAGCGTTTGATGATTTGCAGTGGAGGTCGTGGCCTTTGGATCTGAATCCAACGGCTACGACCTCAACAGCGTGCAAAAAGAGAGGTCTGATAGTTAGGTTGAGAGGAGGAGGTCGCGACCATGGATTTTTGATCCAATGGCTGTGACCTCAACAAGGTGGGAGGTTTGCTCAGTTTAACAGTGAGGGGAGGTCATGGCCATGGATCTTGGATCCAAGGGCTACGACCTCAACAAGGTGGGGAGGACCTGGGCGATTGATATCGAAGGGAGGTCTTTGCGGTGTTGACCACGAAGGAGGTCTGGCGCACAAGTTGACCCGAGGAGGTCCACAAGGTCAAGAGGACCTCGACGCGTGGGGGTCCTGGGCGCAAGACCTTGAAGGGAGGTCATGGCTGTTGGATTGTAATCCAACGGCTATGACCTCAAATGGGTGGAGAGGAGGTCTGATGGGGTTGGGCTCAACCCAGAAATGACAGAGGCTCAGCCCGAGGAACAGTGTAAGCTTTTAAATTTAGTTTTTAACAGCTGAGACTTAGCAGAATTGTTTGAGATAGCAAATGAACTCCAAATTTTCTAAAATTTTAACAGGAACTTGCTGACAATGAGATTAACCTTACATAAAATTTCCAGAGGTGATTATGCAATGCATTTTTCTCAGGAAATTCATGAAGGCCGTTCAAGGATTTATTTTACCTCCAAAAATTATCAAACAAGTTTTATAACTCATGATATTTTTCAGAGGGATCCCACATCAACTTTAGGACCAAGGAAAATATTTCCAATGTTTGGCACCAGATTTAGATAAATGGAAAATGAGTTTGACTTTTGGGATAACAAGAGCTTTGTGTTTTTGGATTACACAACTCTTGGACGAGAATTACATGAGAGTTTAGGGGTTTTTGAGATATGAGAAAAAGTTTTAATTTCTACACATCTAATTATACTTGAATAACCCTGTTTATACAGTTGGGATGTCACAAAATCTCCCCCCCCCTTACAGAAATCTCGTCCCGAGATTTGGCTCACTCGGTAAAGAAAGATGGATAGTCCGCACGCAGACGATCTTCTCTTTCCCAAGTAGCCTCATCCTCGGAATGGTTCGACCACTGAACTTTAAGGAACTTAATGGAGCGATTCCTAGTTCTTCGTTCGACCTCTTGAGTATCTTGAGCAGGTGCTCGCGATAGGTCAAATCGGGTTGGACATCGAGAGTTTCCAGCGAGCTTCCTCGGTTGGAACACGGAGGCACTTCTTTATTTGGGACACATGGAACACATCATGTACCCCTCAAGTGCAGTTGGCAACTCCAACTTATAGGCAACAGCTCCTTCCTCTCGATAACGCGGTAGGGACCCACGTGTCGAGGAGCTAACTTGCCCTTGGCGAAAGCGTTGATGGCCATTCAAAGGAGAGACTTTGAGATAAACAAAGTCATTAGGCTCAAACGCAACTCACGCCGATGGCGATCTGCATAACTCTTTTGCAGGATTGAGTACGTGCAAAGCAGCTCACGAATAAGTTGGACTTGGCGCTCGGCCTCATTGATTGAGTCGGGCCAAAGAGAGGTCTTTCACCGGTCTCGACCAGTTCAACGGGTTCTGCACTTTCTCCGTACAAGGCCTCGAAAGGTGCCATGCCAAGGCGGCTGAAATTTGTTGTTATAAGAAAACTTCGGCGAATGGCAAGCATTTCTCCCAATGCTTCCCATAGGAAAGGACATAAGCCGAAGCATGTCTTCCAAAACTTGGTTGACCCTCTCGGTCGACCATCGGTTTGGGGATGATATGCCGTGCTAAAAGGTAAAACGGGTTCCCATGGCCTCTTGCAAACTATGCCAAAAGCGAGAGGTGAAAAGAGAACCACGATCCGAGACAATCGTCTTGGGCACCCCATGCAAGCACACGATGCGAGAGACATAGAGGTCGGCCAATTGACCAACAGAAATCTTAGCCCGCACCGGCAAGAAATGTGCTACTTTAGTCAACCGATCAATGACGATCCAAATGGAATCTTTCCCCTTTTGTGTTCGGGGTAGACCGGTGATAAAGTCCATGCCGACGGAATCCACTTCCATTAAAGCGCGAGCAAAGGCCCAGCGATCTGCTGGCCGATGCTTTCGGCCTTGACCACGGCGACACCGCGTCGCTTTCGACAACGAACCGCAATCTCCCTCTTCATTGGGTCCACCAAAATCTCTGGCGGAGATCACGATACATCTTTGTGGCCGGGATGAATGGACAAAGGCGAATCATGGGCTTCGCGGAGGATCAAATTCCGCAACTCCATGTCCTTTGGAACCACAAGGCGTTGCCCGAACCTCACAACACCATGCTCATCCTCAGAAAAGCACTTGGTCGTTCCGTTCTTGACATTTTCCTTGATGTGGCTCATTCCAACATTCGACTGCTGAGCGGACTTGATCCGATCCACCAAGGTTGGTTGCATGTGAGACCCTTAATTATTGGAATGTGCCGAATTAAAATTATACTGGTAGCATAATTCTTAATTAAGGAACAGTGTAATGTCCTTAATAAAAATTATACTAGAAGCATAATCATACTAAGTAACAATCCAACAATTAAGTTCCCGGATATATGCCATGCAATAGTTCCCAGGATTAGTGACTATTGCGCATATATCCTTAATCAACATTGCATCAATCACATACAAGTCATACATTCACATAATTATACATTAACAATTACATCATAATTCGGTTGCTACAGTATCAGAACTGCTACAGTACCCGAAATAGCTACAGGAACAGATGACCTTAGGTCATTAACAAAAAGAACAACAGCGGAAACAAAATATCAAAGTGAAACCACCAATGGCCACATTATCCCGCAGGCTATTGCGTGGAGGCTAGAACTAGCATTACTCGTTAGCGTCACCGGATCGGCGCTAACGGGCATCTCCTCTGAGATATCCATCTTCTCCTGCAACAAGAGGTCATAAAACCACGAGTACGAAAGGTACTCGGCAAGTCTTACACAAACTAATTAAAAGAAAGTGTTTGGTTAGAACCTATACAAAGGAATAGAATTTTATATGCATAAGGTTATCAACAGGAGTCTTAAATGGTTCCATTTTGCATAAAAGCGATACATCTTAACCTACGATTTGCTATGTTTTGATAAAGCGGTTTTAATAAAGTGATTTGGATTGAAGCAGGTGAATAAGTGTAATTATAAGCATAAACAGTAACAAGAGTAAATAACATCTCACAATTAAATGTGTATAACAACCATCATGACAAAATAATTCCCAAACCAAACTTAGAGCAAAATTCTATACAGGTGACATTAATTCAAGTTTTAAATCAGAATAAAGTGGACACGGCTATTGAATAGTTTTATACCTTGCAAGGGTGTACATCTTTACCCACATGACTTAGTTAGCCGTAAGCCTCCGGAATAATAGCACACTACCTTTGGTGTCGGTAAGATAAACTAAGATTTGGTATTTTCAACAAGTTAACACTATTGAGTAGGATGACCCATGTGAGATGATCCGCTTAAACAAGGCTGATAGCATATATTCAACCGAGGCTCACATGTTGTACAGGAATGCCGACCAGTCGATTAAATGCAAACTCGTGTTAGCCACACATATTACACCGCAGTCGGGGCCCTGAAGGTACATACATGCGATGTAACACATCTATGCCCTTACCCTTCTAAGAACATCTGATATCAATATAAGTTCCACATGGCATACGACACGGCCCGAAGACTTAAGCATCTATGCCATATCAAATCAATACACATGTCCTTACTCTCCAGTATCCAACTCAATAATACTAACCCTTTACTTAACCAAACAGTGCCCATACACTGAGTGTGGAAGTACGTTGGGACTTGAATTAAATGGTCAGAGTTCAGTCCTTAATCAACCCAGACAAGACATTCACATTTCCCAATTCTCGTGCACAAAGGCACCATCACTAGCATCCACTTGTCCAGATTTGAATTGAATTAAACAAGATTTAGAAGCATTTCCAAATCAAATAAACTGAACAGGGATCAAAATAATTATAAAGTATTTGTTGTCCCCAAGTCTGACAAGCTAAGCTTGTCAAACTCTAACGTTCTATGGACTGCATGGCTAAGCAAAAGTTAAAACTAAACATAATAACATCACAAACTACCTTAGGTTGAGTGTATGGTTAAATTAAAGATAAACCACAAGCTCAGGGTATAACTAACTAGGAACAGAGCGCAACTAAATTTTTAGAAAGTTGCATGCAACAGTGTCACTGTATTTTATAAATCTACAGTTCAAAAGATTAGGCTCAACATGGTGCAGAGAGGAAGCTTGCCTTGATAGTAGTAAATAACCTCTTGTTCAGGTTCTGGTGGTTCAACAAAAGATTCAACAAACTCAGAAGAACCAGTATCTAAAAGAGAATAAAAGAAATTCCAATGAACATAGGAAAAACAGAGAACAGGATGCATAAAAGAATGTATGGTCAAGGTCTTAATGTAGGAGTAATAGGATGCTTAAGCTATATCTAATTTATTAAGGTAATAATCCATATATACTATCCAATGGCACTAGCTATCTATATTTTATATTTAGCTTAAGGCTACAGTAACATGTTTTATATACTGGAACAGGACAACAACCAATAATTAGTTACTTAGCTTAACTCTATATAAATAAAATGCTACAGGATAGCTAAGTGTATTAAACTAGGGTTGTGAGCTAACTAGTCATTTATTAATTATTAAGGTTAATTTACGATTTAAGAATTTGTTGTCTGGGTGGTCGGTTAGACCAACACAGAAATGGCAAGAAGCTACTTTACTATTTCAGCTAGCTAGTAAAACTACAAAAACTAGAACTGTAAAGTAGAGTTAAGGCTGATTGGGAAGCCATAAATATTACAGCTTATAATTACTAAACCTAACCGGCCAACCGAAAAGAGGAATAAGAAACTTTTCTATTGTCGGTGTGACCAACAACCAAAAACAGCAATACTACAATAAGCAGTTTTAGTTGGCATAAAAAGCTACACCCGTCAAAGACTTATGGTGAAGTTATGACTATCTGGAAGTATTCAATACCACAGACATGATTACTAATCCTTAATTGCCCGGTGTAAAGAGAAAGAAGACAGATTACCAAATTGTCGGTTTTAGCAAGCAAAACTAATGAAGAGGAAAAATTCGAAATAATAAAGAAATAGTGACTATGACTTTTTGAAGGAAGACCATGGTTATTAGTCAGGGTTTCTCTTAGGACCTAAACAACTAGCATACTAGTATGAGAAATCTAAAGTTCCTGAAAACGATATGAAAGACCGAAAAGTTATAAAAATAACTTTTGACATTTAAACGAGGAATCATCACATGAATAAGTAAGTGGTGCATGTGAATGAGGGATGTCCAAAAAGAACTTAAGCTAACAGAAGGGAAAACTAACTCACCAGCTAGGGTTTGGAAAAGAGAGAGTCAAGCTCTTGGTCAAACAAGATCCAGTAGCCTTTTTCCTGGTGCTAACCAAAAGAAAAATGATGGACTATGCTCTAAAGATCATGAGACATATTTTTGCTAAGAAAAGATAGAACCTAACTCACCCAGGATGAAGCTTTCTCAAGAAGAAACTTCATTGGTTCAAGGTGATAGAGAGAAAGAGTCACAAGTCCAACCTACAAGGAAAGTCCACAACTCATATTAATATGAGGTTTAGACATGCTTGTAGTGGAACAAGGTAGAAGAACAAAGAGCTTCACTGGAAAGATGATAAAGATAATGAGTTCCTCCCTTGGGTCAACAATGGCAACACTATACTTCTAGGGTTTATATAGTGTACCAAATGTATAGAGCAATTGAGAATTCTCCAGAGACCATGAGGTGGCACTAAGGATAGGGATTAGGAGAAAATATCCTCCAAACACTTTCATCACCACCATTTCGGTCACCACAATGTCCATGGTGGAAAAACCAGAGAGAATTTAAAATTCTGTCACTTACATGTGGGCCCAGTATATACACAAACATCAACAATACGAGGAGCAAAAACTTGCCAGCGACGCGGCCCGTGGAGCAAACCAAGCCATGCACAAGACCCTGCACACAAAGACAAAACCGACACCGACATGGGTCCCGAACAAACACGACAGAACGCACGCTTGTGGCGTAAAAACCTCAGCGGCAATTTGGGCCCGGAAATCCGCCATGTAGAGACCTGTTGAGAAACTCCACGCACAGCCACCGTCCGATTCTGTTTGAGTGGCTGTGATGTAGTGGCAAAATACACTGAAACGGTACCAAATCATATTGACCGTGCGATTTCCAGTGGATGGTGTAATACCTCGGCCTACTCGTATGTGGCCCATGTGGCCCATGAGGAGTTGTGTGGTGGGATTAGTCCCACATTGCTTGTCTAAAGTGAGTTGTACTAGTATATAATGCCTGTTGGGTCCAAACATAGCACCTCCGGGTTAATCCTTTTACACGAAGCGAGGGCGAAAGTGTAAGTGGGGTGCTATGTGTGCGTGAGTCCGCCCATGGTGGAAATTTGGGCATTGGCGGATTTTGGGCCCGCAGTGTTCTGAGATGGTATCGAGCATCAACCCTCATTGCCGCAGGCGCGTCTGAGGATAGAAGGGCGGGCATATGGCGCATAGTGCGTGTGGTCCGGAGTGGACACCACGGCATAGCATATGTCCGGTATTGGACGTCTGGGGCGTGTCGAGGGGTGGTTACGGACATTTGCCGTGTATGCGGTGTGTTTGCCGAGCGTCGGCCCTTAAGGGGTGAATGTAATACCTCGGCCTACTCGTATCGCGCCCATGTGGCCCATGAGGAGTTGTGTGGTGGGATTAGTCCCACATTGCTTGTCTAAAGTGAGTTGTACTAGTATATAATGCTGTTGGGTCCAAACATAGCACCTCGGGTTAATCCTTTTACGAAGCGAGGGCGAAAGTGTAAGTGGGGTGCTATGTGTGCTGAGTCCGCCCATGGTGGAAATTTGGGCATTGAGCGGATTTTGGGCTAGGGTGTTACAAATGGTCACGATCGAGAGGTTCTGAAGTGGTTCGGACCTCCCACTCTACAAGAACCGTCCAATTCAAAGCCAACGCACGCGATTTCTTGGGCGCTGTAGCTGGTCCGATCGGCCCACTCAACAGGAGCCGTGCGATCGCGAACCAATGGCCCAAGATGAAGCGCTCGCGAGTGCTCTTCGGCTCAAAGTCTCCAATGCCGTTGATTTCCAAGCCAATGCTCAGGATCAAGGCGGCCCCGGTGGTCCGAACCTCACATAAGATCTGGGCCGCCCAAAGAAGATCCAATGGTGGAAATCAAGGGGGGTGTGAGGGTGGTCCGAAGTGCACATTGAATCCAGCCCGTTCACGCGACAATGGACGGCGGGATGAGCTAGGGTTGTGACGCGTCTTATTTGGTGGGACTAAGTGAGCTGAACTGGCGTGCCGGTTGAGCTCGACCGCATCGCTCTGATGGAGGTCGGGCTCGGTAGAGGTTTGACCAGATTTAATTCAAAACTGCAAGAACTTTGACTGGGAGTTTTAAAATAGCAAATAAATTTATAAAATTATGAAATTTTGCAGAATTGCTACTGGGATGATGTATTCCCCAAATAAATTTTAAAATCACAATTTCTTCTTTATAAATACATAATTAATTCAATTAAACCAACTAGGGTTTATTTAGGGACAATTATTTTTCTGAAAATCAAAATAATTTCTATAAATTCAACAAAAGTTATTTTTGGCCATAATAGTTTATCTGATTTTCTATTAAAATACATCCCAGTCATAATACCAACATTAGATGGTATTTCTTTTTGAATTTTTTGGTCAAGATGAAGTTTGAAATAGAAATTTGCGAAATTAGGTTGTACAAAGTGCCTAAATTGCCAAAATGAACAGTACTTTATTACTGTAGATTAAGGCTGAGGTTGTTACAAACCTACCTCCCTTAAGAAAATCTCGTCCCGAGATTTCCTATAATTCAGAAGTTGGACAAAGATGAAGTTGAAATGATATTCTTTAGAAACATAACATCAGTTGTCTTTATTTCTTTCAAAGATAGAAAAGAAATTTCTCACATAACAACATAGTGCTGTTATTACAACTTATGTTACATTGATTTGTTTAACCTTGCCTTTCTTGATTTAAAGACAAGTATTAAACAGCAAAAAGGTGAGGGTGCTCGATTTTCATCAGATCTTCGCGCTCCCATGTGGCTTCATCCTCGGAATGATTAGCCCACTGAATTTTTAAGAACTTGACAGTGCGATTTCTTGTCCTACATTCCATTTCGTCGAGGATACGCAATGGTTGTTCTTGATACGAAAGATCTGGTTGCAGATCAAGATTCTCATAAGTAGTAGCCTCGATAGGAACACGAAGGCACTTCTTTAATTGAGAAACATGAAAGGTATCATGAACTGCCGACAGAGTGTCAGGAAGTTCCAACTGATATGCCACGGCTCCTCGTTTTGCAATGATTCGGAAGGGTCCGATATAACGAGGTGCTAGCTTTCCTTTCATTTGAAAGCGATGAGTACCTTTCATCGGCGACACTTTAAGATAGACGTAATCATCTATTTCAAAGCTTAGCTCACGACGTCGATGATCGGCATAGCTCTTCGGCGAGGCTGGGCGATTTTCAAGCGGTCTCGAATCGAGCGAACTTGCTCTTGACTTCCAAAACCAAGTCAGGCCAAATAACGGTCTTTCACCAGGTTTTGACCAATTCAATGGAGTCCTACAAGCTCTCCCATACAAGGCTTCAAAAGGTGACATTTGAATACTTGCTTGGTAGCTGTTATTGTAGGAAAATTCCACATCTGACAAATATTTCTCCCAATTCTTGCCATATGCTAAAACACGAGCTCTCAAAAGATCCTCCATTATTTGATTCACCCTTCGGTTTGACCATTGGTGCGAGGATGATAAGCGATCTTTGAAGGATAATTGAGTTCCTATTGCTTGATGAAGACAATTCCAAAAATGGGAAGTGAATTGAGATCCACGGTCTGAAACAATGATTTTTGGAACACCGTGGAGACAGACAATTCTAGCAATATACAGCTCTGCTAGTTGCTTGCCATTGAAAGTGGTTCTGACAGGTATGAAATGAGCCACTTTTGTTAGTCGATCAATAATCACCCAGATGGCATCAAATCCATTCTGAGATTTTGGAAGTCCGGTAACAAAATCCATACCGACTTCTTCCCATTTCCATTGTGGAATAGGTTATGGCTGAAGGGTACCAGCAGGTTTCAAGTGCTCAGCTTTAACCCTTTGGCAAATATCACATTCAGCAACATACTGAGCAATTTGCCTTTTCATCTTGCTCCACCAAAATGTTTTCTTTAAGTCCTGGTACATCTTAGTACTTCCAGGATGTATAGAAAACTTGGAATTATGAGCCTCTTTAAGAATTAGCTCTCTCAGCTGTGGATCTGAGGGCACCACCAAACGATTGCGATATCGAATGGTACCACAAGCATCTTCAGAAAATTCATTGGCTTTACCTGCCTTCATGTTTTCCTTGATCTCTGCTACCTCAGCATCAGTTTTCTGGGCCTTCAGAATCCGATTTTCGAGTGTTGACTTTACTTCTAAGGCAGCAAGAAATCCATCTTCGACCATTTCGAGACTTAAGCGCGGAAGATCAGCACATAAGCTATTAGTCAAAGGAATTGTTGATAAGCAATTGCACTGTGACTTCCTGCTCAGAGCATCAGCCACAACATTGGCTTTGCCAGGATGGTAATGAATACCCATATCGTAGTCCTTGATCAATTCAAGCCATCTTCTTTGTCTCATATTCAGGTCAACTTGAGTGAATATGTATTTCAGGCTCTTATGATCCGTGTAGATTTCGCAACGATTGCCAAGAAGGTAATGTCGCCAAATCTTTAATGCATGGACTACGGCTGCCAATTCCAAATCATGAGTAGGATAATTTACCTCATGAGGTCGCAATTGCCTGGATGTATGTGCCACAACTCGGCCTTCTTGCATAAGCACACAGCCAAGTCCATGGCGAGATGCATCGCAATAAATATCAAAATTCTTATGGATATCTGGAAGAGTGAGAACAAGAGCTTGATCAGGGAGCTTTCTCAAAAGTTGCTGTTCTCACATTCCATGACCAAAAAATTTGTTCTCCTTCTTTAAAAAGTTGAGTCATGGCACGGAAATCTTGGAAAAGTTTTCAATGAACCTCTGGTAATATCCATAAGCCCAAGGAAACTTGAATTTGAGGAACATTCTTGGTCGCTTCGATTCATACATCTTGTACTTTCTTTGGGATCAACGATAATACCTCCTTCGGATAATACATGACCGAAATGCAACTTGCTTGAGCCAGAAAGCACACTTGCTAAATTTGGCATACAGCTGATGCTTACGAAGTGTATCCAGCACAAGTCTCAAATGATGCTCATGCTCTTTATCAGACGTAGAATAGATAAGAATGTCGTCAATAAACACAACAACAAACTTATCCAAGAAATCCATGAATACTGAATTCATTAGATTCATGAAATAGGCAGGAGCATTTGTTAGACCAAAGGACATAACAGTATACTCGTATAATCCATAACGAGTAGAGAATGCTATTTTAGGAATATCCTCAGTTCTAACCTTGATCTGATGATAGCCCGAACGCAAATCGATCTTAGAAAAGACACGGGCTCCAGTCAACTGGTCAAACAGATCATCAATTCGGGGCAAAGGATACTTATTCTTGATAGTAACCTCATTTAATGGACGGTAATCTACACACATCCGTAAAGTTTGATCTTTCTTTTTGACAAAGATGGCCGGGCATCCCGGGGTGAGAACTTCGATCGAATGAATCCTTGTCAAGCAATTCTCCAAACGTTTCTTTAATTCAAAGCAGTTCATTAGAAGGCATTCGATAAGGTCTTCTTGAAATGGGAGCGATATCAGAACTAGTTCAATCACGAACTCTACTTCCCGATCTGGTGGCATCTTGGGAAGTTCTTCAGAAAGACGTCCGATATTCACACACTATTAGTCTTGACTCCAAGGTAGGAGTGGTATCGACTTTCAATGCACCAAGGTGAGAATGAAGCGCTCTAGACCAAAACCGGTGAAAGGCCATTTTTATTAGTAAGGGATATAGTTAGATTGGGCACAATTGATTTGGCGAAATTTTTGGACAACCAGTCCATACCCAAAATGACATCTATCCCTTTAGAGTTTATCACAATCAAGTCTGCCCAAAAATCTACCCCTTCAATATTAACATTGACATTAAGGCAGATTTGATCAGTCATAAATACTGACCCAGGCGAGTGAATAATATGAGGTGGATGAAGCAGATGCATGACTAATTGATGTTGAATAGCAAACTGCCTACTAATAAAAGAATGGGATGCTCCAGAGTCAAATAAAACAATAGCTGAACTAAAATTAACTAGGAGCATACCAAGGATAACCTCAGGTGCCTCGGCCGCTTCTTCAGCAGTCAATTGATTCACACGGCCATGACGAGCAGGATCGAGCTTAACAATTGCCTTAGGAGAGGTGCGGGGCCGCCTGATGGTCGGAGATGGTGAGCAGTGGCAACCCTTTGCTTTAGCAAAGCGATTTATGAAATGTCGAGGCGACCACAATGATAACAAATCACCCCCGGCCTGACATTGATAGCAGCGGGTGGCCTGTGTCCACTAGGTCGGGACTGTCCAGCAGATGGCGGTGGGCGAAAAGCAAACATCGGCGTCCTAGGTGGAAGCGAGTGGCCTTCCGGAAGATCGAGGCGCCACGATCATGATCTGATGACGCCACTATATGTAAATTGGGTGTATACGCCACTTAGTGAATCTTCCAAAGCCTTGCTCTTGGTCTCAGCAATGATGGCTTTGTCCACAAGATGTTGGAAATTTCTGAAGTCTTGTATTGCCAATGCCAACTGCAATTCTTCAGATAGCCCATTCATGAAACGGTTTTGACGACGAGTGTCAGTCGAAACATCGTCAGGGGCATACCGAGCAAGGAAATTGAACTCATGCAGATACTCAGTCACTGACTTTTGCCCTTGTTTGAGAGCGAGGAATTCCTGCTGCTTGAGCATCATTACTCCCTCAGGGATATGGGCCTCACGAAAAGCCTCCATGAACTCAAGCCAAGTAGGAGTATGTCCGGTGGGTTGGATAGCCAGGTAATTATCCCACCAATTACTAGCTGGTCCAGTCAGCTGGTAGCTAGCATATAAGACCTTCTCCCTTTCAGAACATTGGGCAATGGTCAGCTTCTTTTCAATCTCTCGAAGCCAGTCCTCTACCTCCAATGGATCTTGGGAGCTGGAGAACACTGGCGGGTTAGTTCGCTGAAAGTCAGCGAGACTTCCCTGCCCATGCTGAACTCCCACTCTACCAGTTGGTGTAGGAGTAGCGGAGGTATTACGCGCAATCTGCTCCAATATGCGCGTCTGATCCATGCGGTTGCGCTCAATTTGCATGAGCACGTCCGCCATGGTGGGTGGTGGAGGAAGCTCCTCTTCCTGGCGACCACCTTGCGGACCATGGGATCCGGAAGGGTCAGTCTGTTCTCCCTGAGTTTGGAGAATAGGGGTGGAGAACCTCTCCTCTTGTTGTGTTCGCGATCGAGTGGTCGGTCCTGTCATCCTGTTGCCATATAATGGTTAACAACATAACAAGGATACACTCGGGCTAACACATACAAGATTCTGAGTAAGAAAGGAAATAATTACTAAACTTAATTATGCATAATGCCATGATATGCAGCCAATTAACATCAAAAACAATAACACACCAAAAGTTGACCTCTATTTAGCAACCACTAAAACCAAAATAACACCAAGCCGATTACAGCAAAAGGGCAGCATTACTTTATTAACACAATAAGTCCAATACACATGTCGACCACTACAGTACCAAGTTCCAAAATACAAAAGTTAGTACCCAGTATTTATACAAAAGATAGGCTAGGCTATTACACAATACTACCTATTACACAACTATGGCCGAACACATCACCCAGCCTCTAAGTATAGTCATTACGGTTAAAATTCACCGGAAACTCATTTAACAGATGAGCTTCTGGTGAACCCGTATCTATAGGATCCCTAGGGCTGATGAGGCGAGTAGGGAACCCGGCAACAAGTGATGGCCACGAGTGTGTAGGTCGTGAATCTGAGGAAACCAGCAGACATCTGGCTCGACGACCTTGACCAAGGATTGGAACAAGCCCGGCACCTCTGAAGTCGCAATCCGCGGGTGCATGGCGGTGGAGGGATCTCATTGTTGCCATAAAGCGCGTTACGAGGAACGCGATTCGTGGCAACACCAAGCCTCAAATACTCCGTGCCTCGTGCGATTTACGGCGGGTTTCCCATAACTTCGCTGCGAGACAATGAAAGGTTTGGTCCATGATACGGACCAACCTCGCTAACTTCAGCGTACATATGGGTCCTCTCCGAATCGAATCTCATCAAACGTAATCACATCCGACCTAGGGCCATGTTTTGGGAAGTGAACATAGGGTGGCTGAGACAGCTCCGTCAGATCATGACGAAGGAGGCCCATCATCCTACGCGCAGACTTCTGCCTGACCATAGACTCGGAAGTGGCGCGCACGTGGATCTGATGAGAACACTACCCACCACCTGTCTGGCGATCACATTAATGATAGCTTGGTACTCTTCCATACCAGGACCTCGATCTCGACGATAGATGGCATACTCTGGCTGATATGTGAAATTGGCCCACCACATCATATCTCGGAGTAAAGCTGGAAACCCATCCACTTCTTCGGCTCGAGTCTCCTTAATCAAATACCAGCAACTCATCTACAGAGAAAGACAAGGTAGATAAGAAACTGATCTTCAAAAATCCAACAGAAAGGTGGATAAGAATTGATACTAAAAGAAGATAAGGAATAAAAGATAGCAGACTTAGACCTTTAGAAATTAATTTAAGTTAAAATAATGTCACAGAGACTCACTCAAGGTAACAACCATGCTAATTCTATCCTACAGGCAAACGTATGCTCTGATACCAACGCTGTGAGACCCTTAATTATTGGAATGTGCCGAATTAAAATTATACTGGTAGCATAATACTTAATTAAGGAACAGTGTAATGTCCTTAATAAAAATTATACTAGAAGCATAATCATAATAAGTAACAATCCAACAATTAAGTTCAGGATATATGCCATGCAATAGTTCCCAGGATTAGTGACTATTGCGCATATATCCTTAATCAACATTGCATCAATCACATACAAGTCATACATTCACATAATTATACATTAACAATTACATCATAATTCGGTTGCTACAGTGTCAGGACTGCTACAGTACCCGAAATAGCTACAGGAACAGATGACCTTAGGTCATTAACAAAAAGAACAACAGCGGAAACAAAATATCAAAGTGAAACCACCAATGGCCCCATTATCCATGAGGCTATTGCGTGGAGGCTAGAACTAGCATTACTCGTTAGCGTCACCCAGATCGGCGCTAACGGGCATCTCATACAGATATCCATCTTCTCCTGCAACAAGAGGTCATAAAACCCTGAGTACGAAAGGTACTCAGCAAGTCTTACACAAACTAATTAAAAGAAAGTGTTTGGTTAGAACCTATACAAAGGAATAGAATTTTATATGCATAAGGTTATCAACAGGAGTCTTAAATGGTTCCATTTTGCATAAAAGCGATACATCTTAACCTACAGTTGCTATGTTTTGATAAAGCAGTTTTAATAAAGTGATTTGGATTGAAACAGTGAATAAGTGTAATTATAAGCATAAACAGTAACAAGAGTAAATAACATCTCACAATTAAATGTGTATAACAATCATCATGACGAAATAATTCCCAAACCAAACTTAGAGCAAAATCTATACAGATGACATTAATTCAAGTTTTCGTCCGTAACCGTGGACACGGCTATTCGAATAGTTTTATACCTTGCAAAGGTGTACATCTTTACCCACATGACTTAGTTAGCCCGTAAGCCTCGGAATAATAGCACACTATCTTTGGTGTGCGGTAGATAAACTAAGATTTGGTATTTTCAACAAGTTAACACTATTGAGTTGGATGACCCATGTGAGGTGATCCCGCTTAAACAAGGTGATAGCATATATTCTACGAGGCTCACATGTTGTACGGGAATGCCGACCAGTCGATTAAATGTAAACTCGTGTTAGCCACACATATTACACATAATCGGGGCCTGAAGGTACATACATGCGATGTAACACATCTATGCCCTTACCCTTCTAAGAACATCGATATCAATATAAGTTCCACATGGCATACGACACGGCCCGAAGACTTAAGCATCTATGCCATATGAAATCAATACACATGTCCTTACTCTCCAGTATCCAACTCAATAATACTAACCCTTTACTTAACCAAACAGTGCCCATACACTGCGTGTGGAAGTACGTTGGGACTTGAATTAAATGGTCAGAGTTTAGTCCTTAATCAACCCAGACAAGACATTCACATTTCCCAATTCTCGTGCACAAAGGCACCATCACTAGCATCCACTTGTCCAGATTTGAATTGAATTAAACAAGATTTAGAAGCATTTCCAAATCAAATAAACTGAACAGGGATCAAAATAATTATAAAGTATTTGTTGTCCCCAAGTCTGACAAGCTAAGCTTGTCAAACTCTAATGTTCTATGGACTGCATGGCTAAGCAAAAGTTAAAACTAAACATAATAACATCACAAACTACCTTAGGTTGAGTGTATGGTTAAATTAAAGATAAACCACAAGCTCGGGTATAACTAACTAGGAGCAGGCGCAACTAAATTTTTAGAAAGTTGCATGCAATTGATGTCACCTTGTATTTTATAAATCTACAGTTCAAAAGATTAGGCTCAACATGGTGCAGAGAGGAAGCTTGCCTTGATAGTAGTAAATAACCTCTTGTTCAGGTTCTGGTGGTTCAACAAAAGATTCAACAAACTCAGAAGAACCCGATTATCTAAAAGAGAATAAAAGAAATTCCAATGAACATAGGAAAAACAGAGAACAGGATGCATAAAAGAATGTATGGTCAAGGTCTTAATGTAGGAGTAATAGGATGCTTAAGCTATATCTAATTTATTAAGGTAATAATCCATATATACTATCCAATGGCACTAGCTATCTATATTTTATATTTAGCTTAAGGCTACAGTAACATGTTTTATATACTGGAACAGGACAACAACCAATAATTAGTTACTTAGCTTAACTCTATATAAATAAAATGCTACAGGATAGCTAAGTGTATTAAACTAGGGTTGTGAGCTAACTAGTCATTTATTAATTATTAAGGTTAATTTACGATTTAAGAATTTGTTGTCTGGGTGGTCGGTTAGACCAACACAGAAATGGCAAGAAGCTACTTTACTATTTCAGCTAGCTAGTAAAACTACAAAAACTAGAACTGTAAAGTAGAGTTAAGGCTGATTGGGAAGCCATAAATATTACAGCTTATAATTACTAAACCTAACCGGCCAACCGAAAAGAGGAATAAGAAACTTTTCTATTGTCGGTGTGACCAACAACCAAAAACAGCAATACTACAATAAGCAGTTTTAGTTGGCATAAAAAGCTACACCCGTCAAAGACTTATGGTGAAGTTATGACTATCTGGAAGTATTCAATACCACAGACATGATTACTAATCCTTAATTGCCCGGTGTAAAGAGAAAGAAGACAGATTACCAAATTGTCGGTTTTAACCGGCAAAACTAACAGAGAGGAAAAATTCGAAATAATAAAGAAATAGTGACTATGACTTTTTGAAGGAAGACCATGGTTATTAGTCAGGGTTTCTCTTAGGACCTAAACAACTAGCATACTAGTATGAGAAATCTAAAGTTCCTGAAAACGATATGAAAGACCGAAAAGTTATAAAAATAACTTTTCAGCTTAAAGGAACAGGAATCATCACATGAATAAGTAAGTGGTGCATGTGAGTGAGGGATGTCCAAAAAGAACTTAAGCTAACAGAAGGGAAAACTAACTCACCAGCTAGGGTTTGGAAAAGAGAGAGTCAAGCTCTTGGTCAAACAAGATCCAGTAGCCTTTTTCCTGGTGCTGACCAAAAGAAAAATGATGGACTATGCTCTAAAGATCATGAGACATATTTTTGCTAAGAAAAGATAGAACCTAACTCACCCAGGATGAAGCTTTCTCAAGAAGAAACTTCACTGGTTCAAGGTGATAGAGAGAAAGAGTCACAAGTCCAACCTACAAGGAAAGTCCACAACTCATATTAATATGAGGTTTAGACATGCTTGTAGTGGAACAAGGTAGAAGAACAAAGAGCTTCACTGGAAAGATGATAAAGATAATGAGTTCCTCCCTTGGGTCAACAATGGCAACACTATACTTCTAGGGTTTATATAGTGTACCAAATGTATAGAGCAATTGAGAATTCTCCAGAGACCATGAGGTGGCACTAAGGATAGGGATTAGGAGAAAATATCCTCCAAACACTGTTCATCACCACCATTTCGGTCACCACAATGTCCATGGTGGAAAAACCAGAGAGAATTTAAAATTCTGTCACTTACATGTGGGCCCCAGAAGTATACACAGCATGCAGCGCACGTAGGGAGCAAAAACTTGCCAATGACGCGCGGGCCCAGGGGCAAACCAAGCCATGCAGCGCACTGCACACAGCAGCAAAAACCGACGCTGACATGCGGGTCCCAGAGCAAACACAGCAACGCACCGCACGCAGCGGCGCCAAAAACCTCACTGACAGCTGGGCCCCAGGGAAATCCCGCCATGTAGCGCACGCTGAGAAACTCCACGCACAGCCACCGTCCGATTCTGTTTGAGTGGCTGTGATGTAGTGGCAAAATACACTGAAACGGTACCAAATCATATTGACCATGCGATTTCCAGTGGATGGTCACGATCGAGAGGTTCTGAAGTGGTCCGGACCTCCCACTCTACAAGAACCGTCCGATTCAAAGCCAACGCACGCGATTTCTTGGGCGCTGTAGCTGGTCCGATCGGCCCACTCAACAGGAGCCGTGCGATCGCGAACCAATGGCCCAAGATGAAGCGCTCGCGAGTGCTCTTCGGCTCAAAGTCTCCAACGCCGTTGATTTCCAAGCCAATGCTCAGGATCAAGGCGGCCCCGGTGGTCCGAACCTCACATAAGATCTGGGCCGCCCAAAGAAGATCCAATGGTGGAAATCAAGGGGGGGTGTGAGGGTGGTCCGAAGTGCACATTGAATCCAGCCCGTTCACGCGACAATGGACGGCGGGATGAGCTAGGGTTGTGACGTCTTGTTGGTGGGGCGTGGTGAGCAGAACTGGCGTGCAGTTGAGCTCGACCGCATCGCTCTGATGTGATGTGGTTAGGCTCGGTAGAGGTTTGACCAGATTTAATTCAAAACTACAAGAACTTTGACTGGAAGTTTTAAAATAGCAAATAAATTTATAAAATTATGAAATTTTGCAGAATTGCTACTGGGATGATGTATTCCCCAAATAAATTTTAAAATCACAATTTCTTCTTTATAAATACATAATTAATTCAATTAAACCAACTAGGGTTTATTTAGGGACAATTATTTTTCTGAAAAATCAAAATAATTTCTATAAATTCAACAAAAGTTATTTTTGGCCATAATAGTTTATCTGATTTTCTATTAAAATACATCCCAGTCATAATACCAACATTAGATGGTATTTCTTTTTGAAATTTTTGGTCAAGATGAAGTTTGAAATAGAAATTTGGGAAATTAGGTTGTACAAAGTGCCTAAATTGCCAAAATGAACAGTAATGACATGAACAGTACTTTATTACTGTAGATTAAGGCTGAGGCTGTTACATTGCACAACCAAGGCAGCGAGAGAACCATGCTCAACTAAACTCAAGTTGAGACGCTGAAATTCTTCCAGAAGAGCGGGTTGAAGCTCCTTGGACAACAGGGCATTGCAATGCGCTTTACGACTAAGCGCATCGGCAACGACATTAGCCTTGCCCGGATGGTAGTGAATACCCATATCATAATCCTTGATCAACTCCAACCATCTCCTTTGCACGAGGTTCAGTCGGGTTGGGTGAACAAATACTTTAAGCTTTTGTGATCCGAATACACTTCACAACGATTACCGATTAGGTAATGTCGCCAAATCTTAAGTGCATGAATCACAGCAGCCAACTCCAAGTCATGGGTAGGGTAGTTGAGTTCATGAGGTCTCAATTGCCTTGATGCATAGGCCACTACCTTGCCTTCTTGCATAAGGACACAACCGAGGCCTCGACGAAGCATCGCAAAAGATATCGAAGCCGATGGATATCGGGAAGAACGAGCGGGAGCCGTGGTCAAAGCGCTTCTTGAGTACTTGAAAACTTTCCTCACAAGCATCCGACCACAAGAACTTCTTGTCCTTCTTGAGCAACTCCGTCATCGGCCAGCGATCTTGGAGAAGTTCTCGATAAAGCGGCGATAGTATCGCTAAACCAAGAAAACTCCGCGCCGGTGGAAAGCGGTGACTCCATGAAAGAACATCGCTGACCTTGCTAGGATCAGCAGCTCGCCTCTGCTGAAAGAACATGGCCTAAGAAAGCCACTTCCTTCAACAGAATGCACACTTCTTGAACTTCGTCTGGTGGTGCTCACGTAGCTTGCCTAACACAAGCGGATGCTCGGCATGTTCCTCATCGGTCTTGGAATAGATAAGGATATCATCGATGAAGACCACGAAAAACTTATCCAAATACTCCATGAATACCGAATTCATGAGGTTCATGAACAAGGCAGGAGCATTGGTTAAGCCGAATGACATGACAGTGTACTTGTACAAGCCGTAGCGAGTAGAGAACGCCGTCTTGGGAATATCCTCAGGCCGAATACGAACCTGATGATATCCCACTCTCAAATCAATCTTGGAGAAAACTCGAGCTCCAGTTAATTGATCAAAGAGATCGTCAATGCGGGGCAATGGATACTTGTTCTTTACCGTCACTTCATTAAGTGGGCGGTAATCAACACACATGCGTAAAGTATCGTCCTTCTTCTTTACGAAGATTGCTGGACAGCCCCAAGGGGATGAGCTAGGGCGAATGAAACCCTTCTCTTGCAGCTCACTTAACTACTTCTTCAACTCCACCAACTCGTTCGGTGGCATCCGATAAGGCCTCTTTGAGATAGGGCGATGCAGGAGCCAACTCAATGACAAACTCGAGGTCTCGAGCGGTGGCATCCCGGAAGATCTGCGGGAAAGACATCAACGAAGTCACAAACTGTTGGGACTTTGCTAATATCTAGAGCGGGCTTCGCTTCAGCGAAGAGATCACGGACCTAGCAAAAGCTTAACACGCTCGCATGGGAGGGACTAGATAGAGATGAGCTTCCTAAGCATAATCGATTTGTCCCATGTCTTTGAGACAACCAGTCCATGCCAAGAATCACATCTAGACTCATTGAATGAAGAAGGATAAGGTTTGCTAAGAATCCTACACCTTCGATCTCAATAGGGACATCCCTACACTCAGATTCAGCTCTCAACTCTGAACCAGGAGAGCGAATGAGTAGCGGGACCCGACAATGGAGAGAAAAGAAGCTCACCAATAGCGGCAAAAGACTCGAGAAACAAAAGAATGAGATGCTCCTGAATCAAACAAGACGATGAGCGAGGTGAGAGTTAACGAAAGTGTACCTAGCACGACGTCGGTGCCTCTGAGCCTCCTCTGCGGTGATGGCGTTGACGCGCGACCACTACCCATGCCTTGGGTAGCCGGACGATCTTCGGTCTTGAGATGCACCACCTCCTTGCCGCGTCCTCCATTAGGGACGAGGGCTGCTCTGTCTTCTTAGGGCATTGGTTAGCATAATGCCCCTTACAGTTGCAAGAGAAGCATGTGACCCGCGGCCGGGTTGCGGGCCGCTCTGTTGACTTCGTAGGTGCGTGGTGGGACACGACTGCGATGGACGCGGAACAGGCGAGGTGACCTCGGGGTGCCAAGATGGGGTAGTACCCTGAGGCGCCAAGCGGGACGGGAGGAGGCAGCCCTAGATGACTTGTGGGCCTCCCACTTGCGCTTGCGGGAGTCCATAAGCTCTCGAGCCGCATGCTCAGTGACGATGGCCTTGTCGACTAAGGTCTGAAAATCAGGGAAGTCGACAATGGATAGCTTGTCCTTTAGCTCCTCAGACAAACCACGCCTGAACTTGGCCTGCTTAGCCATATCGGTGGCCACATCCTCAGGAGCATAACGAGCTAGATGGTTAAACTCGTAGACATACTCCATGACTGAGCTACGCCCTTGCTTGAGCGCAAGAAACTCCTGCTTCTTGATCTCCATCAAGCCGGCAGGGATGTGCGATCGACGGAAGGCAGCACGAAACTCCTCCCAAGAGACGGTGTGATCTGGGGGCTGCATGGCGAGAAAGCTCTCCCACCATGACAAAGCTGCACCCTCAAGCTGGTGCGATGCAAACAGCGCCTTCTCGTGCTCGCGCTGCGCGATCTGGCTTACGCTCCACGAGGCGAAGCCAATCGCTCGCATCCAATGGGTCCTCGGCGGGAAAAGGTAGGGCTGAGTGCGAAGAAACTCTGCGAGTCCTCCACGCGGTGATGGGCATTCCTTGCCCGGATCCCGAAGCTCCGGTAAGAGGCGGTGGTGGTGTTTGCAGCGATGACATCGATAGAACTCTCCTGTCATCCGCACGGTTACGCTCTATCTGAAGAAGAACCTCGGCCATGGTCGGAGGAGGAGGAAGCTCCTCGTCCGGATCAGCTGCCTGGCCTTGGCCGCTACGAGTGCGTCCGGCCATCCTGTTACAATGAAATTTGGTTAGCAACTAAACCCGAAAAGCAAAGCCTTAAAGAAAGCAAAGACTAACGACTAGGGAAATGGGATAAAGCCCAAATCAAAAGCCAAAACAGCAAGTAATTGAACTTTAAAATGCTTCTAAAAGACTCTAAAAACAGCAAAAGATCACCAAAAGCAAAGCTCAACTTCTCAACACAACTAACCCGTATTGAATGAACGAGTAATTGATCGAGAAGATAAAAATCAGATTGTAAGGTGAGATCTAATGCTACTAAAGAGCAGGGCTAAATCAGCGAGATAAGTGTTAGATACTTAGCTAACTAGTATCACATCTTACCCTTTTATTCCCACAAGTTTTAGTTGAATTAACCTCTCATTTTCTACCTAAATCACTAGCTTGAGCTTGCTGCCCCAAAATGCTCGCTTGCTGTCCTAAATTTCCAGATTTGAATTCCATCTCCAAACACTTCCATTCTTCACCAAAAGACAGCCAAGACTTCAAATTTAGAACTCTCATAAGTTTCCCCAAAATCCAATTTAATCGATAACAACTAATTTTGAGGGAAGAAGAGGAAAACATCTTTTAAAACTCAAACTAGAGCAAGGTGAGATAGAAAGCTAAGATAGATAAGGAGTAAAATCTGAGAATTACTTAAGCTTTCATAAACTCTTTGATACTTTGAAAATAAGTTTTCCAAAATATCCTAAAGGTGACCAAGCTTGGGTTACTACGGTCAGAATGGCTCTGATACCAACTTTTGTGAGACCCCGATTTATTAGGCTCATAATACTTAGTCATCCAATTGACCCTAGTATTATCAACTGAATAAACCGTGCCTCGAGATATATGTACTTCCCAAGAATGCAGTACACACAACTCATTACAAAAGATTGCATCAATTCCATTCAAGCACATAGAACAGAACAAGCAACAAACCAGAAGTTAATATAAATAAAGGATAGTTATTACAAAAGAGAGGCCGACCGGCCAAATAACAACAAGACTACAAAGATAACAGCGGAAGCAAAAGTGCCATAGAGATGGCCCAAAATAAGAGCCAACCAGTGTGCCTTAGCCCACAAGGCAACTGACCGGACCGCCAAGCTAGTCGCTTTCCCAGCCCATGCACATCTCGCAAAAGTAAAGCCCTTTGTGCTCTACCTCCTCTGCAATAAAGTTATTAAGCAAAGCAAATGAGTACATATAATGTACTCGCAAGACTGACGTGTGAGATAACAGAACTATAATTTAGCTACATGCAAGCTTTATTTAAGTGGATGAGGCTTTGGACTCATTTTAGCACAAAGCAGGTTTTCATTTGCAATAATTGATAGATTGAAGGCAATTTAACAAAGCATTTTTAAATTGTTGAAATAACAACAAGATAATACATAATAATAACAACATAAACATCCTGGAAGTGACTAACCCAATAGCCACCACAACAATAGCATGAATTACCCATTCATACCAACCATGTCAAGTTTTAATTAAAAGTTGTAGTCTAGTTCTCACGGGGCGTATCCGGCGTGTCCATAACCTAGGGCGAGGCTATTGAATAGTTTTAACCTGCGAGGGTGTACCAATGTACCCACACGTCGAGACCGCCTTTTTCGCCACATGATTTAGCACACTTCCTTTGGTATGCCGCACGGCTAAGTCCTCACGAGACATTTCCAATGGATGATACTAATTCGAGTCACGAACCCACGGGATTTAAGACACATTAGACAGACCTAGCCGGTCTCGCTAATGCTCTCCTCCCACACCACACACACACATTTTATGTTAAAACATACCCACCGACCAGCTCATAATTAACACCTCCCAAAGTACTTAGTCAAGAGAGGTCCCATATCCCCTCGTGTGGTTAGCATAAAATTGCTCGAGCGGTGGCGCAAGTAACTCGGTCATAATGACTCGGGCATACTACCACATTCCAAAACCACACCATCTATCCAATATGCCCAAGTCCAAATCAAACTTTTATTTTCAGATTTGACTTTACAATTAATCAAAGCACAAGTGCTGGACATAAAGGAGTAATAATTAGATTTGTGTGATCAAGACCATCGACTAAGTCGATGATGGCCCATTACTACCGATAACTAAGCATGTCTAAGCAATTTAAATCGAAACTACTAAGTGATAAGAGCTCATCCAACGAGCTCCCACCACAGCGAATAACCTAGGCTCATTGGTAGTAGAGGATAATCAATTCCTACAGATTATGCAACTATAGGATTGCTAGCGATATTTTAACACAAGATAGCATGCATACATAGAAGTAAAACAATATATTAACCTTTAAAGTAATGGGACACTAGAGGGGGTATGATCAAACTGCTTGCCTTGCTGTTGCTGGTCAATTTGTTGCTGAGGATCGCTCACGAGATCAACACATTCGTCAACACCTAATCGAAAAGACGAAAAGAGTCGATAAGAACGACGAAAACGACAAAGGCAGCACAGCAAACAAACTCCAAATACTATGAAATTTCTACAGAAGCAAGAGGATGATTTTTAGGGAATTTAGCAACAAGAACCAATGGATTTGGATTCTCAATGCAAAAGTTATGAGCAAAACAATTCTGCTCAGCCCTAAAAATACAATCTGCCACTATTCACTAATTTAATTATGAGGCAACATTTTCTAGAAAAGTGGTGATGCTGAGATTTTTACTGTAAAACCAGCACCTCATGAGATGAATAACACAATTGAGTTCATCTCATTTGGAGCTATGATGCATTTTCTACAATTTTTCAAAAACAAGAACTTGAACAAAATTATAATGCACAAGTCCTCATTTTTATAACAGCAACATGCCCAAGACTAATTTTCATAGTGAGTTCATTAATAGAGGAAACCAACAAAGTTGGATTCACTCGAAAATAATCTACAAAGCATTAGTTATGTATTTTACAAGTTAAACATTATTTGAGTGTATATTTAAAGTTAGTTTTAAAACCTACTGGCAAAACTGTGCTCTGGAGCTGAACTCAACTTGCAATCATTTTTAGATTAAAGTCAAGTCCAAGACAGAGCTAACACAATTTGAATGACCTCATTTGGATTTAAAATGAATTAGATATGGAATTCTAAAGTTTATACCTTATTTCAGTTTATAATTAAGAGTTCACTGGAATTTCTAAAACCCACAAGGACATGGGAGGACGTGAGCCACAGATCTCAGATCTAACGGCTCAAGACCTCCCAGAGAGGCAACGCCACAGCACTCGAGGTCCAGAGGTCCTGGACCTCCTAGCAACGCACATGCATGCGAGGTGAGGGAGGTCGTGGCCGTAGATGGGGAATCAACGGACCTACGACGGGGAAGTCAGGGCAGACCCAGATCTAACGAGGAGGTCCTCAGCAGTCGGGATGACCTCGAGGAGGTCCTAAGGGAGGTCCTAACGTCCACAGACCTCCAGGAGGTGCAGACGGCCACGATCGCAAGGGAGGTCTTGGGCGCTCGGATCTCCTCGGAGGAGGTCATGGACGTCCCAGAGCTCGCGACCACGTGCTTGCGCGCACGCACGTGCTCGGACAAGAGATTAATGCACGTGGGACACAAGGAGGTCCGCGCGCGGGAGGTCTTAAATGCGCAACACGGGAGGAGTAAATGCAGTTAAGACACGCCAATGATTTCAATGATTTGAGCACTTGATTAGTGCATTAACTCGGCGGATCTTGGTCCGAAAAACGGCAATAGCGCCGCAGTTCTTGTCCGACAAAGACCCGGGTTCAAAGATGTGGTTACTACCGGCGATGCAGACCTCGCCGGCGACAACCAAAGACATCCCCGTGTGCGCAATAGTGTTGCGCACACCATGGGCTCACTCTCGACGGCGACGACGGCCTTAAACGCCGGCGAGCCAGAGAGGGCAAAAATGACCAGCACGGCCAAAAGACAAACATGCAAAAGAAAGCTCCGCGCGACATTCAAGCGTGCGCTCAATGAAAGCTCCGCAACAGCATACATGCGGGTGCCAGCATCTAAGGGACTATCAGGAGGAGTACCTGGAGGTCCCGAGGGGCTGAGGAAGTGGAGGAAGGTGAGGACCGGAGTTGGAGAAGATTGGGCTGCTCCACGGCCAAAGCTCCAGCTCCAAGCTTCCCTTTGTCCTTCTCTGAAAAATGCCCAACAAAATAAGTTAGGGTTGACTTCCAGGAGGTTTTGGGAGCACAATTGGAGAAGAGGTTGAGCGAGAGAGCCACCGGGTATTTGTGCCACCGAGGGCTCCAAGCTTCTCAACAATGGCGGCCAAGAGTGGAGATCGAGGAGAGGAAAGCTCAAATGACACGGTGCAAGCCTAAGCTTAGAAGTGTGCCAAAGAAGCCAAGGGAGGAACCCAAGGGGGTTTTATACTTGGGGCCAGGAGGTCATGGACCCGGGTTAGGCTCACAGTGAGCTTGGCCCAAGGCACAGTCTAGGGTTTCGACATGATGTAAAGTTGATGAGGGGACGACCTTGTGCTTGGTGGTGGGGCGGAAGTCGAGCAAAGAATTAATTGGTCGACAAGGGGTGGTTGAAGGTACACAGTGTGTGGTGGGCATTAACTCCCGCTCAGGGAGCTCAGCGCCCCGAGGAAGGAGAAGAACAGGGGAGGTCATGTTGACCGTTGGATAAGCCTACGGGGAGGTCCTGGCCCTCCGATGTTATTTTTGAACCGTTACGCTTAAGGGACTGGGAGGAGGTCCCAGCCACACAATCAAGGGTGGGGAGGTCATGGCCTCACGATTTCCTTAATACGTATGCGCACGTGGGAAAATGGGACAGGAGGTCCAAAGCGTTGGATCTCAATCCAACGGTGCGGACCTCCTGTGAGGTCTTAACCGCACATGAACTTAAGAACAATGAGGGGGAGGTCGTGAGCTTGCGCAACGCACAAGGGAGGTCAGGGCCTTTAGATTTAGATCTAAGGGCGACGACTCACGTCTTGCGAGGGCTGGACTGCGAGCATAAGACAAGGAGGAGGTCGTGACCGTGGATTTCAAATCCAACGGTGCACAACAAAGGATAGGGGAGGTCTTGAGCGTTTGATGATTTGCAGCGGAGGTCGTGGGCTTTGGATCTGAATCCAACGGCTACGACCTCAACAGCGTGCAAAAAGAGAGGTCTGATAGTTAGGTTGAGAGGAGGAGGTCGCGACCATGAATTTTTGATCCAATGGCTGTGACCTCAACAAGGTGGGAGGTTTGCTCAGTTTAACAGTGAGGGGAGGTCATGGCCATGGATCTTGGATCCAAGGGCTACGACCTCAACAAGGTGGGGAGGACCTGGGCGATTGATATCGAAGGGAGGTCTTTGCGGTGTTGACATGAAGGAGGTCTGGCGCACAAGTTGACCCGAGGAGGTCCACAAGGTCAAGAGGACCTCGACGCGTGGGGGTCCTGGGCGCAAGACCTTGAAGGGAGGTCATGGCTGTTGGATTGTAATCCAACGGCTATGACCTCAAATGGGTGGAGAGGAGGTCGATGGGGTTGGGCTCAACCCGAAATGTGAGAGGCTCGGCCAGAAACGATGTAAGCTTTTAAATTTAGTTTTTAACAGCTGAGATTTAGCAGAATTGTTTGAGATAGCAAATGAACTCCAAATTTTCTGAAATTTTAACAGGAACTTGCTGACAATGAGATTAACCTTACATAAAATTTCCAGAGGTGATTATGCAATGCATTTTTCTCAAGAAATTCATGAAGGCCGTTCAAGGATTTGTTTTACCTCCAAAAATTATCAAACAAGTTTTATAACTCATGATATTTTTCAGAGGGATCCCACATCAACTTTAGGACCAAGGAAAATATTTCCAATGTTTGGCACCAGATTTAGATAAATGGAAAATGAGTTTGACTTTTGGGATAACAAGAGCTTTGTGTTTTTGGATTACACAACTCTTGGACAAGAATTACATGAGAGTTTAGGGGTTTTTGAGATGTGAGAAAAAGTTTTAATTTGTACACATCTAATTATACTTGAATAACCCTGTTTATACAGTTGGGATGTTACATGCCACCTGATCGGGAAGTAGAGTTCGTGATTGAACTAGTTCCTGGTACTGCTCCCATTTCGAGAAGACCTTATCGCAGGCCTTCCAATGAGCTGTTTGAGTTGAAGAAACAGCTTGGAGAATTGCTCAACAAGGGTTTCATTCGACCGAGTTCCTCACCCTGGGGATGCCCGGCCATCTTTGTCAAAAAGAAAGATCAGACTTTATGGATGTGTGTAGATTACCGTCCGTTAAATGAGGTTACTATCAAGAATAAGTATCCTCTGCCCCGAATTGATGATCTGTTTGACCAGTTAACTGGAGCCCGTGTCTTTTCCATGATCGATTTGCGTTCGGGCTATCATCAGATCAAGGTTAGAACGGAGGATATTCCTAAAACAACATTCTCTACTCGTTATGGATTATACGAGTATACTGTTATGTCCTTTGGTCTCACCAATGCTCCTGCTTATTTCATGAATCTAATGAATTCAGTATTCATGGATTTCTTGGATAAATTTGTTGTTGTGTTTATTGACGACATTCTTATCTACTCTAAGTCTAACGAAGAGCATGAGCATCATTTGAGACTTGTGCTGGATACACTTCGCAAGCATCGGTTGTATGCTAAATTTAGTAAGTGTGCTTTACGGCTCAAGCAAGTGGCATTTACGGGACATGTATTATCGAAGGAGGTATTATTATTGATCAATTGTTGATGGTGTAAAACCAAACACAAGTGAGAGGCGGACGTCGGTAGTGCTCTGAGCCGTCGTCATGAGAGTGGGCGTGACACGGAGGTTTATACAGGTTCGGGGGTCCGAGAGGACCGCCCTACTCCTGTCGGTGGCCTGCGGGGGCTGAGGGCTTCTCCCCGGAGGCTCACCTAGTGACTTGCTAGTATGTATTGCATAAGAGCTCTCCCTTGAAAGGAGGGATACAAAGGGGTATTTATAGGCTCCCAAGCCTGTACAAAAGACCAACACGCCCCTTGGGGGTTGACTATTCTAAGGATACAATCAGGGGGTATTACAGGCTTTTACGAGTACATACGAGGGATACAGATAGTCTTCGCCAGGTGATTACACTGCTAGACCCGATGAGTCGGTATTCACTCCAAGGAGTGGGTCCCACTAACTAGGGAATAAAATATTCCTCCAACAGTAGCCCCCCTGACCCTTGGCGTTGCAGGGAAAACGCTAAAGGGGCAGTCTTCAAAAATGCCTTTCTCGTGGAAGTCAATAATTAAAATTGCATGTACAGACTCAGGCGTTAATACCTCCTGGCTTTGGTCTAAAAGATGAATCGCAGAAAGCTTTTTTCCTTTCGATGTGACCATACTGGTCCTGATTCAAACTAGTCTTTATATATATGGTATGCTCATGTGACCCTGTGTGAAACAGTAGGAGCCATTTAATAGCTTGAGGAATAGGGCGCCCGTGAAGACCAGTCTGGATCGAGCACAGTGGAGTCAGCTCCAATCCATTGAACAGGCGAAGTGGACAGGAATCCAAGGTGAAGATGTTTTTCTCTCTCTCTTCCATTATTTCCCTAGATATTTTCGCCTCCTAGGTCCTGGCTCAATCACGGCATTAGGCAACCGCTTCTCCAGAACCACTTCTTCTCCACTCCTCTTCTCCATTCTTCTCTCCCTTCTCACCCAAGATCTGGAATTGCTTGCCATTCTCCAGGGTGGTCTGGCTCAGCAAATGTCGCCATCCTGCCGCTCCCATAAGGCCCTTGCCGCCATAGGTCTGCCAACCGGAAATTCCCCACGGGCTCCCCTTGGCCTCGATGCCACGGGTCCGGCGCCCGGCCCCGCGGTCCTCGGCGCCTCCGTCACCGGCCCGTTGCTTGGAAGCTTCCCGCAGGTTCCCCTTGGCCTCAATGGCCCCGAGCGTCCCCTCCGGCTTCACTTCCTTGGCACTATCTCCCCAAGCCAAGGCTGCAAGCCTTTATCCACCTGCGCGCCGACCTGCGTGATCCTTCTCCGCCGGTCTTGAGGCCGTGTAGTGGCCCTCCTTGGTGCCGGCACCGTCGCCACCGGTCTGCTGCTGAGGGGCTCTCCATGAGCTCCCCACTGGCCTCGATCTTGAGTGGTCCGGCGCCCGGCCCGTCGGCGGTCCTTCTCCGTGGCCGTGAGCGATCGTGACCTCCCTTGGTGCCCGCACCGTCGCTACAAGCCTACTACCTGGAGGTTCGGCCCGCCAAGACCCGGCCCGGCGCAGACCGCCGCTCGGTTCCTCCTTCCACGCTTGGTGGCAGGCGATTGTTGGGCGGAGGCGCTGAGTGAGTGCTGCCGGGCGCTCGGGCATGGCGTGTCGAGCACTCGAGATGTCGGGCGCAAGGTGCGAGATGCTTTCTGCTTGGCGCTGGCGCCAAGCGCTCAAGTGCAGGCGCTCTGTGCTAGGGCACTCATGGTGCCAGGGCGCTCCGGCTGCCAGGGCGTTCCTCCTTGTCGTTTTCGAGCGTCGTGAGGTTGCGGTAACCATCTCTCCTTTGCTTTTGCGAGGCGTCGTGAAGTGCGAGGCATACATCTCTCCTTTTGCTTTTGCCAGGGCATCGTGAGGTTGCCCCACAGGGAGCTAGCTGACTCCTTTGGTTTTTTGCGCTTTGGTATAGCAGCTACTTGCCGAGCACAAGAAAGAAACAGTACTAATGAATTTGTAGTCACATGTGCTTTGTGCAAGCTGCTTGTTCTCTACTGTTGGTCGTTGTAGTGTATGGATGTGCCTAAATCTTCTGGATGTCTATGAAATGGATGCTCATATGTTTATGCATGTTACGTAAATATCTGACTTCACTAGTTACGGAATATCGATTGTAGAGTGTAGAAACAGCGCTTTGACTTTCTTTATTCGGCTTTCGATAGATAGAATCCAATGACCATCATGGTTTAACACCTCCTTGTGCATGACCGGTGCAGAAGGCTGGTGCTCCACAATAAGGGGTAGGAAGGTATTTCCTCCAGTACCGCTCGATCCTGGTTAGGAACACATGTTTGTCCAGAATCTCCTAGAATTTGTTGTTTTGTATGAACTCCATTATCACCTAAGCACAAAGTATTTGATCTACTGCAAGAAACTTCACAACTTATATAATTGTATGCCCATGCTGATGTTCCTTCGTGCAGTACTTAGCTATTTTTTGCATTGCAGGTGTTGCAGGTTTCGCTTGTTTTGCTTCCATGACCAAGGATTGTGACCTTTTCCGTCGGGGTGGGGGAGACAAGGACCGGGCCAAGGTGGCCAGGACTGATCCACCATGTGATGATCTTGACAAGGAGGTTGATATCCTTGGTGATGGTCCTGACAAGGTGGCTCTTGTGGGAGTCGAACCTTCCTCCCTTACTAAGGCGGAGAAGGCGGCGTTGGTGGCACCTGGGAGTCACCTTACACTAAGCGACGTCCGGTGGCCAGGGCCGGACGAGCGCCCCTACCCCCCAAAGGGGTACATTGTTGCGCTCAAAGCTTGGTTTGAGGTCGGCCTGGGGCTTCCGATCCATCCCTTCGTCCGGACACTCGTGAAGCACTATCAGGTTGAGCTCTCGCACTTCTCGCCTAACCTTTTTGCTAGGGTGAGGGTGTTCTTGTGGTTGTCTTGAGGGCGTCGAAAGGCAAGCGTCTGAAAGCCTCTTGTTCTTGACCTTTGACTACTTCTTCCATCTCGGTGAGCGAGCAGGAGGTTTGGAGCGCTAGGCTCGCTGGTCTCGACTATTCAGCACCCAGGTGAGTATCCTGTTCATGCCACCAAATACAACTGGAGTCGTCCCGGAAAGAAGTGGTTTTACTTGAAGGTGGAGGGCTTTTCTTACACCGGCAGTCAGCCCAAGATTACCCAGGACAGCTATCCTGAGATTCCTCCTCTCTCGGATGCTGACTAGGAGTTTGTTCGTGCTACATCCGAGGTCCGCAAGTGGAGCGGCGTTCGGGACTTGATGGAGGAGATGACCCTTCTGGGTATCAGCCCTTTGATCGACAAGAACCGCGACTACTTGAAACTTTCCAAGAGTAAAGGTAGGCGCGACTTGGTTAGTTTTCTTATTTTCTTGTGGTTTGTACTTGATTCAACCTTTGATTTTTTGTTGCAGTGCCAGTGCGCTCTCCCAAGAAGGCAGTTGAGGAGGCCGACTGGATCCTCGGGGAGATGACTATCACCGAGTACGAGGCTCTTGAGGAGGTTGGCATTTTCAATGGTCAGGGGTGTAACAGCATTGCCAACAACTTTAAGTTGGTCATGCCGCCCAGGGGCAAGCCGGTCCCTGATCCGTCGAAGAGGAAAAAGGTCAAGGTGCCGGATCTGGAGGGCACTGCCAGGGACCCTCCTCGGAAGGGTCAGCTGACAATGAAGTCTTCCACTGCAGGAGCGAGGCTTCCTACTTCAGGGGCTAAGCATCCCTTGGCAGGTGACTCGGGTCCTGGTGCTCCCAGTACCGCACGCCCTCCCTCGAGGCATCTTTCGCCTCCTGGCGCCCCTGGCCACGCCCGCGTGGGAAGCCTCGAGGATCTTAAG